>BOPN01004203.1:111518-114018 GCA_017312705.2 Penaeus japonicus | reverse complement strand
TAGCATTAGCAATATCTCTAGCTTTTAACCCTTCCACTAAGAGCATTTTCTGCAGGGTTGGATAACTTTTGCACCACTATTTTTTCTTTTAAAATTACAAGCTAGTTATTTCTTCAGTTGTGTAACTAATGCATCATACAAAATAAAAATAAGTATTACTTTGCTAATATATCATATATAGACTCACATATCATACCATAAGTCTAGAAAATAATAGAAAACACAACATCTTCAGATGCCCAGCTCCAGGCCAAACATCTGAAAATGTGGTCCATTCAAGCAAGAAGGGAAAAGATAATACTACAGAAAATAAATATCAGAAGGAAAATGGCTCACCGTGTCTCACCTGACATCTTTGGTAGTTCCTCTTGGGAGGTCTGGCATTACCTGCCAATGGCTTACCTGCTTTAGCTAAAGATCGGACTTTGAAGAGGAGGATGAGGAGGCAGCCTTGGAGCTCTTGATGAGTCTGTTGGGGCTGAGAGAATGTGATGAGGATGACTTGTTGGTGGGGTCTGATGATGATGATTTTGATGCTGAGGCCAGAAGATGATGCAGGAGTAGTTCTGGATGTAGATGCAGGGGCTCTGGATGTTGATGCTGGGGCTCTGGATGATGGTGACTTCGATGTGGATGAAGATGACTTTGATGTGGATGACGACGACTTTGTAGCACTTGATGAAGGTTTGGCTCCAGAGGATGACTTTGATGAGGATGATGAAGCCTTGGGTACCCAGGAGCTGGCTTAGTCCTTGAAGTAGAAGAAGGGGCCTTGGTACCAGGTGCAGGTCTTGAGGAGGGTTTTGGCCTTGTCCTGTCAGAGCCACCGGGTTTTTGCACCCTTCCTTTCTTCATTTCTATATTTTCAAGTGATCCTTCCCACTCACTGGGTCTCTGAAAATAAAATATTTATAGTAATATCTAGCATGTACTTCTATGCTACTGAAACAAACTGAATAACCTCTCTTTGCCATTCAACATACACACAATGAACATCACAAGTGACATTCATAAAATGGACAAATGATCTTTAGATTCCAACATCTGGCCCAAACCTGGCTATCTCACTTCCAAGGTCAGAATACCACATTAAGATGCCTTAAATGTATATTGTCCACAGTGTTTGGTTTCCTAATTTTCCTGAAAAGATCATCCATCTAGTAAACATTTTATCTTTTGCAGGTTACAAAACATTTGGAAATAACATATCATGAATAAGGATCAGAAACAACTCTCACAGCTGCTGTATCATTCAGGATGTACTTGGCATCATAGGTGAAATAAATGAAAAAATCCTAAGACATAGATATTTCAGCACCATTTAGTTCTAGCTTGTATCTGAACTATTGTTTCAAATAAGAAAGAAACCTCTGATTATTTTCAACTGTTTTGTCATGTTAATTTTCAAGAATGAACTTATAGCTGAGCTCTCAAGGGAAGATTTTGAAAAAAGATTAGGAGCCTTGGGAGTGTTGGGGAGGGGCCAATAAGTATTATACAGAATGAGACTTAGCTGGTTGTGTACAGAGATATGAACATAATCTATCACAGATGGAGTGCATTAGAGACACTGCACCAGACACCATCCTCCTATACTGCCTCCTGGAGTGTGAGCAAAATGCTTCCCAGACTGACATTACCTACCTAAAGCTTTGTTGGGTAAAGTTGTTATGCCCATCACTGACTATGTGGAGACTGGAACACCTAGTAGCCATCCCACCCCTGTGATGATTCAATTATAGTGATCAATTGAGTCATATCTAATAGCCAAAATAGATTTCAGGCTTGGACAAAGGTAGCCCATGCAATTCTCACTGAAATGAAATAAAGTAAGCTGGAAATCTTTAAGCAGATCCATAAGAACTAACCATTTCTAGATTTCTAACTAACAAAAAGTCATTCAGTCACAGTACAATATTGCCTTGAAAACAAGATCATCAGTCATTATTTTCTGTATGCCATCTTGAAAAAAAGAACAACTATACATTATTGTTTTCCTATCTGCTTCGAACAGTCAAGTAAATATTGCTAAAATGTTTATTTCCTGGAATTCATCTGTGGTCAGTAATTTAATTAATAATAAAGTGGATTTTAAGAACTTCAGTTTCAGGAAAATCATCAGTTGTTGCATCATTATTGGTTGTACTAAACACCAAATGGTATTGCTTATCTATATAATAACAAAATCTGGCTTATATCTGCGGTCCCAGCATGGATACACAGCAGCTTTTGTGAGTAATATGATCAATATTATTTTTGTAGTAATACTAATCAATGGATCTACTTGCAACCAATATACTCACAAGGTTAAGGAAAATAATGTTATCAGAGATTCCTTACAATTTTTTTATGGTAAACCGATAAAATACCGAAACAAACGCGACAAGCAGGAATCATTAAGTTCAAGGTCGGAAAGGTACGAACTTGACATCTGGTAATCATGCATGATAACTTACTTCTCTATATATAATTGATATTGTGAGATTATAGGGGGCAGATG
>BOPN01004203.1:81518-84018 GCA_017312705.2 Penaeus japonicus | reverse complement strand
GAAGAAAAGTACTATTTCTGTTGCTCATGCAATTGCATTATATTCCAGTCATTCTGTAAGATATTGTATAAAGTAAACTTTATTAAATACATATGCTCAAAAATTATATAACTGAATCATCATTATTTATTTAAAATCCAGTACATGCATTACATTACTATAAATGGATATTAGATTAAAATAAAACAGATTTTCCATTGCACTTGAAAACTTTCAGGCATTATATTCCTAAAAAGCTAACAACTTTCATGGTCTCAGTAAGATCATTCTATTCCTGTGTATGGCATCTGGAGGCCACTCTGCTAAGTCAATAACTCAGATGCTGCTCTTTGAAGAGTTACAGCCTTCAAAATAAGCCTTAAACTTTTGATAAAAAAGGGGTGGGGGACAATTATGAACAAGTACTTCTTCAACTTCCAAGACTGGGTGATTGAATGTCTCGTTATGACTTTGTCTGGCTGTCTTGCCGGGTGGTCGGGCGCAGAGCAACTGGTCACTGCCTTAGTGTAGAAATACCCTAAGGTGCTGAGCCACATTTGGAAAACCCCCAGCCAAAAATGCCCTGTCCTTAACAGGTCAAGAGGTGTGTGTTTTCTCTTATATCTAGACTTATGGTATGAAATAGGAATCAATATATGATATATTAGCAAAGTTATACTAATTAGCATTTGGTGTAATAGGTCATCATAACTGATGAAATAACAAATAGCTTGTAATTTAAAAAAAAGTGATCCAAAACTACGAAACATGGCTGTTGCCAATCAACTTATAAATAAAAACTCTAATAAGAAGCTCATGTTCATGGGGTTATTGGAATGATTACAAATTCATTTCTATTGTCTGATTTTTTCTAAAACATTATTTACCAATTTAAAAGCTGCTCCCAACATTTACATTTCTCAAGGTGAAAAAAGTGGATTTGATATAACTCACCTGAACTCCAGTTTCAGACTGCAACTTGCGAATGTTGATACCACCTGGACCCATGACCTTACTCCTTTTATTTGGTGGCACTGTTATTTTCTCAAGAGCTGGCATTGTTTCCTTGTTTGGTTCACGTGGTTGAGCTAAAGTTTCACCCATAATGGTTAGAATTAACGGTTTTAGCTTCTGTTCCTTGCTGTATGGCCTCCATAACTACTTTAAGAGGAATTCCAGGAACTTTGACATCTCACTTAGAAAGAGCTGCAACCACCTTTTTCCAGTTCCTGCAAGTTTGAAGTCATATCCCCTGTAATCTTCTATACCCCTGTGAAAGAACTATTAAAGTTATATAAAGAAATGCTCTGTTAACAATCAACATTTTGCAGTATAAAAGCATGATTAACAATTCTATCTCGATTACTGTAAAATAATTGTAATGAAAGTAATACCACTGTTTCTTGCATCTTTACAAACTGGAGTGTAGCATTGCCTCAAATACACATCACAAGAATGATTCTAGATGGATGTTAAGTTATTTTACACATGAAAAGTTAAAGTTAACCCATTGCGTATGGGTGTCATGACATACATGTCGGCACTGATTAAGCCTAAGCGACAGGTGTCAATGCGTACATATGACGTGATACTAGGGATCTGCTCACAGTGAAGCGTGCACACAGTCTGTGAAGTATTATGACTGTAACGGCACTACCTCCAAAACTACAGGGTTCAAAGTCAGCCTAAGCCCGCATTTTATGACTTATTTATGGAAAAATATTGTTTGGGCTAGTCTCGCTGCAGAGGGCGGAGAAAACACTTTCCTGTCCCTCTAATTTTAGCTGGTGCCGCTAGTGTCATAGACCACCCTCCCTGATGACCAGTTTGGTTGTTAGGCACCCCATCTGCAATGGGTTTAAATAAATGAAACAATTACCAGTATATCTGTCATAATCTTGTATTCTTGCAACTGTTCATTGGCATTGTAGCGTGTCACAAGCCCTATAGCAACACCTGCTGCTGGAAGACAGGTTCACACCCACGCATACAAAGGCCCAGACCCCACACAAACAGTTGCCATAGATGAGGAACCTGTTAATGTATAGAGTAATATTTCCAGACTTTCAATCATATACATGTTGCATATCCTATTTCTATGTTATATATATAAACCTTTTCTTCACATGGTAAACAATAGTTTTCAAAAATCAGTAAAAAATAAACCATTTTAACCCATTCATGCCGACTGACATCCTATCATGTGGTCAGAAAATATCCCCAGACCCAGGTGACGTGCATTTTCTTGCCAAGTTCCGGGCCAGAACAAGATGTGACATGCTGAAACATCAGCAATAGAATGCTAGATTGTTCTTAAATACAATTATTTTTCATAATTTCTTACTTTTGCTACTTTAGTTTAGTTGTTTTAATGTTATAAAATGTGGAAAAAAATAAAGACATCACAGAAACCTATGTGATACTGATAACATCATGGTAATTTCTGCTTCTTGATCAGTTGAATAAAAAGATCAGAGTCGAAAAACTATTGTAAAATCAAATATAATTAGCCAAGAAATAA
>BOPN01004203.1:61518-71518 GCA_017312705.2 Penaeus japonicus | reverse complement strand
GGATTCCCAGACTTTCGGCTAAGGGTTGGGCAAGACTTTGCCTGTGATTCCAATGTTGGGCATGCCTGGATGCCTTCAAACAGTAGTGAAGACCTTAAAGATGGCATGCTTAACCCATTGCAGACGGAGATAAATTTGCTTGCCCAGCCTCCAGGATAGGTTTTATTTTAGAGAGAGACCACTTGAAGCAATATAATTTGAAGCATCCAAATCTCTTTCAGTCATTCATTGTAAAACTAGAGCGGTTTTTGTGTTTTATTTTTTGTGTGTTTTATTGAGTTTAGAGACTTATATGTGCCGTATGACAGGCTCTATCAGTGCTGCAGTTGACTAAAATTGTAGTATGTTATCCATATTAGCTCATTATTTTCTTTATACTCAGTGTGATAGAAGTATTGCTGTTTTATGGGAGGACAAAAGGCAACTTTATTTTTTCGTATTTTTGTGCTGTCATGAACGAATACGAAACATATAACCACCTACAATAAAGATAACAAGAAGAGGTAGGGAAGAGGAATGAAACCTGTGCTTGTGACTGTGAGTGCCACAGTGAAAGACATCCATATTGGCACAGGAGCACATTTTAGACACTGGGTATGGATTGAGTCATCTTCCTCTTCTCGTTCTGCCTGCACATCCTTCATCGGCGGTACTTTAGAGCAAGGGTTCATCAGCTTAGTGTGTGCCATCGCTCTATAGAGATAGTGCATGCTAGAGACCGTGGATGGGTGCCATTCAAGGCTCTCTCACCTGCTGGTGCTAGAAAAAAGTGGTGCCATCTAGGTTTTGGACGTTAAGCTTGCACGATATTACGGTAATTATAGTAATTAGGACTGCAGTAGCCATCATCACTCATTCCTTTTTCATAGCAAAATAAAATAGCACAGTGATCCAAAATCCCCGAACGTCGTGTACGTCATGACGCCCGTCGTCAGGCCAAAGCTCCTACGTCATGTATGTCATGACACCCGTACGCAATGGGTTAAGATCTGTTGTGTGTGTAAGAATGATGACATGCTTAAAATATGTATGTCAATGAATCTGCGGTCATGTTGTGTAGGGGAGGATACTCGTAGATTTGAAATATTGGTAGACTGCTTCTAGCAGGATTGTGGGAAATTGTATCCCACTGCTGCCACCACTGAAAGTGCTGCACGAGCGGTCAATAGGCCAAACAGATGCTGGTGTTGCGTGTGTGTTCGGCAGAGTGTGGGACTGTTTTTTTGGAGGCAATGCTCCCAGCAGAGTGTGATAGAAGGGTTGAGAACCAGACAAATCTTCTAGATGAGAGTTTTATTCTTAGAGCAGCTTAGCAGTACAGAGAGCGGAGGTTCTGTCTATAGTGAGGGAGTGATTCTGTCTGAATGGTCACACGTAGTTGACCTCTTTTATACAAGACTAAGAACAATGTCATATGCTGAGGGTGGATGTAAAACAAAGTCTAAGAAGGGAAGGAATTTGCCGAGGCAGCCTCTCCTTATAACTGGTTCGACATAATGTTGCTCAACTAAGATAGATATACATATATAGGTACAATGAATTTATGATAGTTACATTTATGTATGAAACAAGGTGTTGATATATGAAAAAACAAGGTAAAGGTTGTTACATTGTTATAATTAGGCTCCAAGTGGTCATTTGGTCAAGATATATTTCTAATATGAAACAAACTGACAATATACTAATATTTCTTAACCTGTTAACCCATTCACGCCGGGGCGATTCCAGCTCAGAATGGTTGTAATGCCGAGGTTTTCGAATGCATAAGCCTAATGGCTCGAGATTCTCGGTAGCACAAGCCGCGACCCTGGCCTGCTCGCTCGCTTACTCTGAGCGCCGGCCTTGCCCAGGTATCTCGTCACCGGCGTCTGACGCAATAACCATGAAACATGTCAGCACGTCATCTGGCGCTAATGGGTTGATAACAGGTGACGAGTCAAACATGACACAGGAACTTTGTCTGACGATGGGTGTCATGATGTTCGGGGCTTTTGGATCACTGTTATTTTATTGTGTTATGAGTAATGAGAGAGTGACAATGACAATTGCAGTCATAATTATTATAACTGCCATATTATTATACAAAATGGGTTTCACCTAACATCCGAAACCTAGATTTCACCACTTTCTTCTAGCACCAGCAAGAGAGAGAGCCTTAAATGATACTCATCTACGGTCTCTGCAAGCACTATTTCTATAGAGCGATGGCACATAGCAAGTTGCTGACCTCTTGTTCTAAAGTACAGAAGATGAAAGATGTGCAGGCAGAACGAGAGGAGAAAGATGACTCAAACCATGCCCAATGTCAACAATGTGCCCCTGTGCCAGTAGGGATGCCTTTTACTGTGGCACTCTCAGTCATAAGCACAAGTTTCCTTCCTCTTCCCTACCTCTTCATGTTATCTTCATTTTGGATGGTTATATGTTTCGTATTCGTTCATGACAGCACTCAGATATGAAAAAATAAAGTTTTTTGTCCTCATATAAAAGAGCAATACTTCTATCACATTGATTGTTGATTTGGACCCTGAACTACAATTTTAGTTAACTGCAAAATTGATAGAGCCTATGATATGACAGATATAAGTCTTTAAAAACAGTAAAACACAGAAAAACAAAACACAAAAATTGCTCTAACTCTACAATGAGTGATTAGCCCCTTCACTACGGGCAGTAGAAGATGATCCCCACGCCGCATCCGGGCTGCCGGCGCGTACCAAATTTTAAACGTTGCTATTGAATACGACAAGTTTTAAGCCAAAACCTTTACATAATCATCATGTGTTATATATCAAAATATGCATAGTTAAACTTCTCCCCCATGTGCATATTACAAGTTATTTACATGGGTTGGGAGGAAGATGGAAAGAGTGACCTTGGTGGGAGGCCTCACTCAGATAACAAAAGAAAACGGTTGAAGTGGTATGGTAAACTAATCATAATAAGTTTTATATTTTTACATGATGTTCCATAAATAAATAATAAACTGATTGCTAGCAGGGCGTATCGGTACCTCTCCTGGTATAAGCCAATCCCACTCTTATGTAATAATAATGAAAGTCAAGTAATCCATCGTATCATATCGACCTCTATTCTGAAAGATCTCGCACAGTATCTGGAAGAAAGAAAACTTAATTCCAACAGAAAGCAGCCATGACGCAGTATGCGCGTCCTCGGGTTTGTCGCGAGATCTGCGAACGCGTCCTCGTAGTGAAGGGGTTAAAAGGGAGTGGAAAAATTCAAGTTGCCTCGCTCTGAAATAAAACCCATCCTGGAGCCTGGCTAAGCAAATCTATCCCCGTCAGCAATGGGTTGAAAAGCAAAATCCACAAGGAAAAACAAGCTGTTTCAAGATTGAATGATCTAAGGGATTACAAATGTTCAAGGTTTCTATGTTGTGTTTAGAAATGAACTGTTGTGAATATTGACTTTACAATCACATGGGTGGTCAGTGATTTTTTTTATTTCCACCTGTATGCAACTGCCAATATAAAAAAATCATACAGCCTCATCTCTATATTTAGTCAGACATGGCTAAGGATGGCTTGCTGATTGAATAGAAAGATTTATTTGATAACATTCTTTATATATAGTTAATCTTCTGATGTTCTAATCTTCAACAGTTTTATAGTGGGAACAAGGCGCCTCTTATACTCCACAAGCTACTTCACCTTATATGGACACATGCGAGGCATTTGGCTGGCTATGAGCAACAAGACGCTCATGAGTTCTTCATTGCTGCTCTAGATGTATTGCATCGACACTGCCAGGTATATTACTCTTTTTACCAATTATATATGACTATAGATTTCTGTATGATATATCATTCAGTTTGTCAATGTATTAGTGTTTGTGCCTCCACACACACAAACACACATAAGCAAACAATCACACACTCACACCCACACACATGAACATGCATGAGTATGTGAATAGGAAATTAATATAAATATACATTTAATATATGCATATATATGTTTATTTACATGTGTGTATAAATATATGTATAAATAAATATATATATATATATATAAATATGTATATTTATTTTTATATATATACATATATATATATATATATATATATATATATTTATTTTTATATATATACATATATATAGGATCTCTGAACCGCTGGCCTAGCTCCGCTCTCTCGGCACCGTGGCTTTGGCTGATGTAGCCAGTCTGCCACGATGGTAAAATTGGGCGTCTCCCAAGGCGCTATATTTGAGTGACCCAGGGTATCGATGGTAGAGAGATCTATACCGACTTCATCTATGAGGTCATCGAGTCTATTGCACAGCGGCTTTCCGCCGCGGTGCTGTGGGCCTAACAGCCGGCGCAAAACATTCCCGTTTTGGTGACGGGGCTATCTGGCTGGTACTCCCGACTCTACCTCTAGGCGCTCGGTGCGAGTGCACTTAAGGGCTCCAAGACAGATGTGTAAACAAGCATTCTGCACAACATTCAATCCTCTCAGAGTTGAGCTCGTTGCTGAGCCATACACGATTGACCCATAATCTACTTTAGACCTAATCAGAGATTTATATAGCATTAGTAAAGACTTACTATCAGCTCCCCATTTGTGTCCAGAAATGCACTTTAATAGATTAAGTGCTTTTTGACATTTATTCTTTAACTGACCAATGTGGTCTTTCCAATTTAATTTACTATCAAAGAGTAGACCAAGAAATCTAGCAGAATTTTGAATAGGTATTGGGTGGTTGTCTAGAGTTAGCCTGATGTTGGGCTTTCTCCTATGGGTAAAGACCACGCCAATACTCTTTCTTATGGAAAACTTAAAACCCCACTGGAGGCCCCAGTTATGAATCATATCCAGTGCCATTTGGATCTGATTTGCCGAGAACTCTGCATTACTGCTGGAGTGCCATAATGCACAATCATCGGTATACAGTATTTAAGATTTCGAGGAGATGGTAAAATGTCATTTATTACACATAAGAATAATGTTGGTGACAAGTCACTTCCTTGTGAGACCCCGTTTGCCTGGACATAAATGTCCGAAAAAGTGACATTGTCGGAAAATAGTTTAACAGAAAAAGTTCTGTCAGATATGAAATTTTGGATGCAACAAGGCAAGTTTCTGAGTAGGCCATGTCGCCATGTTATGTCGTAGGCTTTTTCTATATCTAAAAATACTGAAATAAAAAAATGCCTCATGAATATGACTTTCCAGTTTTACTAGCTGATCGAGACTTTGACTTCCCTTTCGGAACCCGCATTGCTCGTCAACTAGTAAATTCCTGGAATTTAGAAAATGCCTACTTTTAACAATTATTTCCATGACCTTGCATAAACAACTTGTCAACCCAATTAGGCGGTAAGAAATGGCGGATCTGGGATTACCCCCTCGAAGTGCGAAGTGCCATGAATTTGGAAAAGTCTGGCTTTTCCAAATATCATTGTACATATCATGGCATCATGATTATGATGCTTTATCATCTCATATCGAATCCCATTTGGGCCTGGGGATGTTCCTCTACAAGCTTCAAGGACTCGATCAAGCTCATCAATTGTAAGATCTTTATTGTAATCAAAGTCCTGCGGCAAAGTGAAATTGTTGCAGCTCATATGCTTCCTTAATGGTTAGGAAAGCAGGATGGTAGATTTGTGTAAGAGAACAGCCTAGCGAGTGTGATAGCAATGTCTCTAGGTGTATTAAAGCTATTTCCCTCATAGGTGATGCTTTTTTTATTTTCCAGGATAATTTTTTTTTCTATTAATTTTGTTAACTGTGGACCAAACCTCTGAAATGCTGGTGTTACTACTTATTGTAGAGACAAAGCTTCGCCAGGAGTCTCTTTTGGTTGTTCTTCGAGCCCTAGCTCTCGCTAGTTTGTATTTGCAATAGTTCTCATATGTGATTTTTTTTTCTTTTTTTTTTTTCTTTTTTTTTTTTCGTTCACATAGCACCCTGCAGTAATCTGGTGTACACCATGGAACTCTGTTCTTAATGCTATCTGTCGAAGTCTTAGGGATGGTTGCCATTACTGCATTTATAATACAATTTTGAACATTGTTTACTTTATCATCAATGGTTTCTCCAACAACTTGCTCCTTTTACGTTAAATATAGGTGCTGAAGGCGTTCTCGTAGTGTCTCATGAATATTTAATACAAATAGGATGGTGATCGCTTCCCAACGAGTTGTCAATGGTGTGCCACAAGTACTTGGTTGCCAGTGTTAAAGAGACCAATGATAGGTCAATAAAGCTCAAATCATCGGTATTATCGTTCACTCGCGCCGGACTACTACCAGATTAGAGTCATTGATCACCTTAACTACTTGTTCACCTCTACCATCCACCCGCAGGGAAACCCATAAAGTATGATGAGCAATTAAATCACCTAAAATTAATTTGTTATTAGGCAGACTATCCTGAAAAGCAAAAAGTTCACCATAGATTGCCACATTATCAGGTGGACAATAAACTGAACATATAGTCAGATACGTGTTCTTGAATTTTACTTTGCATGCGACGTGTTCCAAAGTAGAATTAATCGTCACTTCAGTGAAAGGGAGGTTCTGGTGGATGTACATGGCGACCCCGCCTCCACCCCTTCCCTCTCGGTCTTTTCTGCACAAATGATAGTTTCTCATCGATATGATTGCTCAGAGACTTGGTCGTTCAAAGGGCTTTCTTGGAGAACTGTAATATTGGGAGTATAAGACGAGGCTAATAGTCTGAGGGCGTTTAATTTTGATCTAAGACTTCGACAGTTCCATTGTATAATGATAAACGTGTGGATTACGTTTTATTAGGTTTGGAATTGCCTTGCCCGCCGGTTTTTATTTATTTATTAATTATATATATATATATATTTTTTTTTTTTTTTTTTTGGGGAGGCACTTCCTCCTCTCCCTCTCTTCTCGAGAGCCTCTCTCGGGAATTCTTGGAGACAGTAGCCTCCATGGCCTGCTCCCCACTGCTAGGGAGACGCCCGGTGGACGATGATCTGCTCTTACAAGCAGGCCAAAAACCAGATGAAGTCCTAGTAGGGGTCGTTTGGACTAGAAGGTGTGACCCAGATTGTGATTTGGTATCCTCCTCCTTATGATGCTTTTTTTCTGGGTTAATTCAGCAATTTCCTTTATTGTTTTATTCAATTCTTTAATTTGATTCATTAAGTTCTTAACAGTTGTCTTAAGTTCCGAAATTTCTTGATCTTTTGCTGCGAGCTCCTGACTAACACTGCACTGGAAACATTGTTAGTTACTGCTGAAGCGTAAGAAGTATTGGGTTTCCTTGGCAAACCTTCAACTTTCTTCTTGGCCTCACGGTAACTAACATTGTGTTCTCTCATGTCTCAGCTCCTTCTTCAGGCTGCTGCATTCAGCAGAGCCTGACTGATGGGGACCTCGACAGTTAGCACACTTGAGTGTCTTTTCTGTGAATGTAATGGTATCATGGGCTCCACATTCCTATCCTTCTTGGTTATGCAATTTCACATTCTTCTATTGCCCTCAAATCCCTGTGAAAGATTACTCCCCTACAGGTATTTGGGCCAACAGGAATAGATACTTTTACTTTGAGGTCATGAATTTGCGTCAGTTTAAGCAAATCCTTAACCTGAGATTTCAACAAGGAGGCTACCATCTCGCAATTTTCGGACAAAATCAAAACTGCCTTCCACTTAACCATCAAGGACCTTCTTAATGATAAAGGGGTTGACATTCTGCAGAGACTGATTCTCATTCATGCATTGAATGTTTACACACCCGTATTCTCTGAAGGGAAATTAATGCTTGGTCTTCTGTCTCGGTCGTTAGTCGGGGTTCTTTTATTGGTCATATTAGTCTTAGAGGAGTTATGAGTCGCCCCTCCTTCTTGAGAAGGAGGAAGGGTAGCCGGGGAATCAATCATACTGGGGTGTCGGACCAGGTCCTAACCCTGGGCCAAAGCCCATTGTCCTGAGGGGACTACCTGTCCCTTAACTATTATATCAACCTAATCCCAATAGCTAAGAGAAGAAAAAACACAATATTATTGTTACACGTCCTCGCCCCGCCCCCACCCTCTCTCTCTCTAGCCTGGTTGCGTTCTCCAGTACCAACTTAGGGATCGGTGTTGTGTGGAAGATACTTTCCTACCGCCGAACCTGCCTAGTGCGAGGGACGGTAAGTCGGTGCCCACCCCCCAAGCGGATCCGGAAGCTCACAAGGAAACTCTGTAGTCAGGAAAGTCACACGGAAAAATGGAAAAATTTCAGGGGGAAAAGAGAGTTGCGCCCAAAGGACGCTCCAGACTACTGAGCCTCCATACCAGGAGCCACAGCCGTAAGGACTACCCTGGGGTAGAAGAGTGCTGCAGGTCTGGGGTGGGGGCCGACTACGACTACTGTAGCCTCGCGTCACCTGTATAATCAATGCACTGAAGGTGCAGACAAAGCACTAAGAGTGCGAAAAGTCTGTAAATACAGTATTTACTTTACTTTTCTTACGTTAGATAACGCAGAAGCAACAATGCCGAGTGTAACAAGAGACCCGTATCCCAGGGTAACTCTAGTGGCACAAAACTTTTAATTTGTTGCTGCTGTGTTTTCGCCTCAAGGTGTGAGCAGTTCAAATTCTCATACACGAGTGGTGTCTTTTACCACAGTTGAATTAACCACTAACCTTTTTGTTCCGACTCTGCTAGTTTGTTATATACCATCCTTCTTACCCTTTAACCCTTTCCCTGACGCGACGGTATATATACCCTCAAACTGTTTCGCCGCTAGTCTATTTCGAAACTTCCATTGCATATCATGCAGCTATGACGTGTTATAAGGTTGCTGTGATGGTATAGCCACATAGACAATGTTCCATTTTAATTTGTAAAACCTATCTCATGATCTAATTTTTTTTTATATCGAGATACTCAACAAAATGTTAGGCACTAATCTCGGCCTTCAGACCTCTACTCCGTTTACTTTTCTGGGCTGTCTGTGATAATCACGTGATAATCGCCTCAGGTCTATGATCTACCGACAGAGGCTGCGATGTTTACTTTTGGAAAAACAAACAAACAAAAAAACGTATTCGTATGCACTGTGCATGTGTGTGTACGTATGTGAGAGAGAGAGTGAGTGTATCCGTGTCCGTATGAGTCTCCGAGCGCGTGCTTGCGTGTTTTGTGTGTTTATCCTGTTCGTTTATTACGTCATGAAAAAAAAAAAAAATATGTGCAAAATCAACTAACGATGTGGAAATTTGTACCTAATATGACATAACACATGTTCCCTTATATAATATAATAAAACACAAACACACAGACCTGACATAGAAACACACGCACAAGCAAACGCATATGCACACACACAAAAACACGCACACGCACACACACACAAATTTATTATACATAAATAAATTAATATATATATACATTTATATATCTATATGTACATATATATGCATAAATAAATATATATATACATATATATATATTTGTTTGTGTGTGTATGTATGTATATACATTACACACACACACACATACACACACACACGCACACAAACACACACACACACACACACACACACACACACATATATATATATATAAATATATATATATATATATATATATATATATATATATATATATATATATATATATATATATATTTGTGTGTATATGTGTTTGTATGTATATATAAACATTATATATATATATATATATATATATATATATATATATATATATATATATATATATATATATATATATATGTATATATATATATATATATATATATATATATATATATATATATATATATACATATATATATATATATATATATATATATATATATATATATATATACATAAATACATATATGCTTATACATACATATATATATATATATATATATATATATATATATATATATATATATATATATATATATTTAAAACACCCACCCACCACACACACACAGAAACACAGAGACAAATATATATATATATATATATATATATATATATATATATATATATAT
>BOPN01004203.1:54018-56518 GCA_017312705.2 Penaeus japonicus | reverse complement strand
GTAGTGCGGGTGCATTTCTGCCTTTATACTCCCTCCCCTCTCTCGATCAAATGATTTGTGCACATCTGACAAATCCCGTCGCCCCTTAGGCCTCGATGTTTGGGTGAGGGCAGATTCCCCAACCCCAGTACCTGTGGCGAGTTCTTTGACTGCATCCCTGATGGCAGTGGTGGCTATGAATCCCTTTTGAACGACTGCAATGGGTTTGCTTACGACGCCACTTCCAGGACCTGTAGCGGTGAGATCGAGGTAAGTGTGCTCGAGTTAATTCTCCTGGTTGATCTTTGTTTGATGGTATAATCCCCAGCCTTAACCTACGTTCCCTTTACAGTGCCACTCGCGAAGCAGTCGGAGTGTGACTACAGCATATCACTTGTATTCTTACCTGTGTGAGGGTCAGCCTGATGCCTTTGTGTGCGCTGACTGCAGGACTATGGTTATGTGCGTTAAGGGCCAGGCATTTGTCCGACAGTGCACCAGTGGGAAGGCTTGTTACGTGAGTGCCACTTTTGGAGGCGGTGTGTGCTACCCAGGGCTGCCCGCCGAATGCACCTGCCAAAAGGCGGATGTATTTGTCCGAGATATGTATGACCCCAAAAGTTTTTCTTGCTCGGCCGCAATTTTGAGCAGCTCCTACAACTATGTGTGCCCTGACGGTATGGTATTTGACGAGTCGACCGTTCGGTGTCGCAACCAAGCCAGCGTTCCAGCCTGCTCACGGCCTGGCACCTTTGCAAACCTAGATAACTGTGCTGAATACTATTCTTGCATGCCACTTAAACATGGGTGGCTGCAGAGGCTGTTCATGTGCAGCAATGGAACGCTGTACAATGAGGTGAGTGGGGCATGTGAAGACCCTTGTGCAAGCCAGATGGTGTGCTATGAGGTGGGGTTCCCAGACCCCCATGATCGCCGCAACTACTACGAGTGCCTGACTATTGGTAACCGTATACACCGCATGCGCTACCAGTGCCCTCACGGCTATGTATGGAAGGTAGCCGACTCTGGCAATGGGGGATCCTGTGTGGAAGATAGTGGATTGACTTTGCATGACTACTCCACCCGCTGCAGCATTCCCAGGTGGCATGTGCCCTGGATGGAATGGGCATGCTTTTTTAAAATGTTGCTATTTTAAATGCAGTGTTAGTATTATATAATGCAAGAGCTGCAGTTTTGGGATTTCGTAAATTTGATTCTAGGGTTTGAATAGTTAGTAAGGGAGCTAGCTGTTGATGTGCCAGCTTTCCCAATGAAGCATAATATCAGGGTCCGCCTCGGAGCACATGTGATCTTGAAGTATGTTCAATTCGGGTGTACTTTCCAAACTAGCAGAACAATTAGATCTGTTCGATTATTAGTCGGTGACATCGAAATGATTGACTAGGCCAATAAGTAGGCACAAGATAGGATTAGTGTAGTAGATTGCTTTAATACTAATTAGAGGGATTAGTAGTTTCTAATGGTTAGAATAGCATTGCTTTCTAAAATGGATAAGTTGGTTCTATGGCATCTATATAAAAGATGCCTTAATTTCTCTTATTTACAACAGCAGGGAGTAATACTTGTTATTTAAGCTTGGTTTGTTTTAATCCTTGATGCTTGATCTATTTGCATTAATGCTTCAACTTGATAAATGATCTACCTGTTTCAGATTTGTGTGTTACCAACAATGGTGGCTGCAATGCAAATGCCGACTGCACCACTTCTGGCACGGTAGTGACTTGCACTTGCAAGGCAGGCTACACTGGTGATGGTATGACCTGCACAGGTGCGTGAACTAATCCAGGTGTGTGTGTGGCACTTCAGCACCTTGGCTACTGCTAGATGACCAGTTTGCCTCTTGCTTTGCACACAGATATCGATGAATGCTTGGTCAACAATGGTGGTTGTGATGGTAATGCCAACTGCCAGAATGTACCAGGTGGACGGGTATGCAAGTGTCGGGCAGGGTTCACTGGTGATGGGCTCGCTTGCTCTGGTGAGTGCAGGTATTTTCACTGCTAATGACTGGCCATAATGGCAAGAAGCCTTAATCATGTTGGTGATTTCTTGCATACTAATGAAACCCACCACTTGCAGATGTGGACGAATGCTTGGTCAACAATGGTGGTTGTGATAGAAATGCCAACTGCCAAAATGTACCAGGTGGACGGGTATGCAAGTGTCGGGCAGGTCTACTGGTGGATGTCAGCTTGTCAGTGAGGCAGGTATTTTCACTGCTAATGACTGGCCATAAAGGCATGGCCATAATGGCAAGAAGCCTAAATCCACCAAGTGGATAGCTTTAATCATGTTGGTGATTTCTTGCATACTAATGAAACCCACCACTTGCAGATGTGGACGAATGCTTGGTCAACAATGGTGGTTGTGATAGAAATGCCAACTGCCAGAATGTACCAGGTGGACGGGTATGCAAGTGTCGGGCAGGGTTCACTGGTGATGGGCTCGCTTGCTCTGGTGAGTGCAGGTATTTTCACTGCTAATGACTGGCCGTAAAGGC
>BOPN01004203.1:20000-21418 GCA_017312705.2 Penaeus japonicus | reverse complement strand
AGAGAGAGAGAGAGAGAGAGAGAGAGAGAGAGAGAGAGAGAGAGAGAGAGAAAGAAAGAAAGAGAGCTAGAGAGAGAGAGAGAGAGAGAAAGAGAAAGAGAAAGAGAAAGAGAGAGAAAGAAAGAGAGAGAAAGAAAGAGAGCTAAAGAGAGGGAGAGAAAGAAAGATAGCTAGAGCTAGAGAGTAAAGAGGTAGAGAGCTAGAGAGTGACAGTAATATGCTATTTTTTTCTTTCCTTTTGTATGCATTATCCCACAGGCATGTGTATGAGTTATGTATGTATAGTGTGTTAGTGAAAATATAGCATGTGTATGAAATTTCAATCATCTTTTTATTGTTGGTTGAGAGTATGGGAATAATAAAGCTGTATCAGATTTATATTTTTTTCATTTCAGCTTCAATGTCACTGGACCAGTTTTCCTTTTATGCAGATGTTATAGATTATTTGTACATATGATTGGTGGTAGGAATATCAATATGTTCATAATTTTCTCCTTAACCCACTCACGACGGGGGCATTCCAGCTTTGCATGTCACAATGCCGGGGCTTTCGAACGCTTAGGCCTAAATCAATTAAATGGCTGGCACCATATTGTGCCGCCCGGCCACCGGGCTTTTGAATGAGCAGTACAGTAGTGTACCACCCGTCCAGAGAGGGTTAGTATCTGTCATTAGGGGTGTCAGACATGTGGCCTGTTCCTTGCTGCTCTAGGTATACCTTATGTTTTACATGATTTTAACCCATTCCCGACGGGGGAATTCTAGCCCAGAATGTCCAAATGCCGGGGCGTTCGAATTATTAGGCCTAAATCAATTGAATGGCTGGCACAATACTGTGCCGCCCGGCAACTGGGCTTTTGAATGCGCGGTACACATGCTGTACCACCCGTCCTGTGTGGGTTAATGGCCTCTTGGCTATTAAAACTAACACTTACACTATACCCTTAGTTTTATGAATATAACAAATGGCCTTTTATATATGGGTTCACAGATATCACTTACAGATAGTATAGATATTCCTGATAGGGAGATATGTATGTAAATTTTAAATATTACTTTTTTGTCTATCTAAAAACATCATATGAACAAAAGGGTAAACTAAATTTACTTTCCTTGTTAGTGTATTACTTAACCCATTCACGCCAGGGCGATTCCGGCTTTGTATGGTCGTAATGCCAGGGTTTTCCAACGCATAACCTCACACCTCAAGATTCTCGGGCGAACAAGCCGCTAGTCTAGGCTGCCCACTCGCTCACCCCAAGCACCAGCCTTGCCCAGATATCTTGTCACCGGCGTCTGACGCAGCACGTCATCCGGCGCAAATGGGTTAAGAAGTAATTGCAGACTATTCTTATATTATTATCTGGGGAAACAACAAGTGTTTACAAAAAGTTGCACTGGAGGACAAAATCAAATCC
>BOPN01004203.1:0-2500 GCA_017312705.2 Penaeus japonicus | reverse complement strand
TAATAGAAGAGTGAGCAGTGCAATGTGATTTGATGATGTGGTATGAATCTGAGGAAGAGAAAGAGAAGAGAGAGGTGAATGTAATTAGGGAAATATGAAGTAAAAAGATAGTGTGAATCTTGAAAGAAGTGGTTAATAATCTCATTATATTTATTTTATAGAAGCAACCAGAGATTTTAATAATTTCACCAATTATCATTAAATTAATTATCCTAGGAAGTATTGTATTGTTAGGGTTCATCAAAGGAGGTAAAGCAACGAAAACAATTTACATGGATTGTGACAGTTATTTCTGAATGCAGCTACCCTCACCGGCTTTGGCTAACTGGAAAAACTTTTTTATAATTCCGTTTGAGGTACCATCTATTTCTATGTATGATCCTGTTAACCCATTCCCGACGGGCCCAGCGATAAGTGGAAACCCCCTACGCCTGGCCCATGCAATATTGCATCGGGAACGTCACACTGGTGTGTCACCCTGTCATCGGGCATTTAGCTGTGTCATACAGGTGTGATGCACCGTCATCATAGAGTTCAGAGAAGGTCACCCATGCAGATCATATTGAATGTCTCTTTAATTTGATCATAATATCTTCATTGGTTAGTAATTTGATTGTTACCTTTTGACTTTATATCACAGATTGATAATACTTTGATATTATAATTTTTGGAAATGAATATATATATATAAAAATGGTAAATTTCAAGTGTGTATTAACAAATCAATATTAATGGAATTTAGCTAAAAAAAATACTGATAGAGTTAAGGTTAACACTATTTCATAACAACATTGCTTGTTTAATCAGGAAATCAAAGGCATGTACCATGCGCGATTCATGATACTAAGAGACTTCTAGTTTGATATTTTGCCTGAGTGAGGGTGAGCTGTATTTTAACCAAAGTTAAACATTGTTGTCTTTTTGAAATATTAGATATAATTGCTACATTAGCAAGTTCTCATACTGAATACTTTTTGAATATGATTATTCACTTGCTTTACTCCAATGCTCAATATATTTTGTAACCTTATTCTAATATGCGCTTACTATTGCGGGTGTCATTAAAGACTTCCATTTTGAAGGGATCATATCAGCATATACAGCATATACAAAAATACAACATCCTTTAGTTAAACAGTAATTTGTAAAGTGATTGGAAGTAATATTTGAAGTGATGTCTGTACTAAAGCTGAAAGTTGAAAGATACAAGGTAAGCTTGATTGGATGTAATTTTAATGATTGGTTTTGTATGTAATGAGTGTAAGAAACTCTGATATGGTTGTGAGTAAGGAGCATGTATGCAGCCTTAGCTTGTACTACCACCACATGACCAGCCACTATCTGTGATACAAGGCGGGATGCCGCACCACGCCCAGGCTTAATGTCATGGCTCAGTCTCAATAAATTTAAGTCACAGTCCCTCTTGTTCTCATTATTCCAGATTTCTTACTCCCTTTTTATTGGACACTGGGAAATAATGCTGTATTTATGCTGAATTGTAAATATGGTTGACCTCTGGTGTCACTCTTGCAGATGACAGAAACAAAATGGTACCTTTGGATTTGTACTGACTACAATGTAGTCATATATAATCCCTGTTCATTACTCCTGATACTATGAACCACCTATTATTTTTAGCATTAATCCTTCACTGTGAGTCTGAAGATACATTATGAAATACATTATACATTATATATTTTATGTCAGGCTTTCACCTAATCTAGTTTTGTTACTGCTTTTCATAAATATAAATGGGATGAAAGATCATACAAAAGGATGTCTATAAAAATAAAACTTTCTTATGTTTCCAGTTGAGTCTGTTTTTTTTTGTTTTTGTTTTTTTTTGTTAATCTTCCTTCCTCATCAATTACATGCATCAAATTTTAGGCATTGATAAAATGCACATATCCATTAAATTTGGTGTACATAACATATTCGTTATGTACACCAAATTTAATGGATATGTAAAGTTAGTGAATGATAATGTGCTTTTTAGGCTAGGGGGTTTCATACTCTTTATGAAGTATCATTCAATCTAAAGCTGGAGACTGCAGAAATTCCACTTAATTAGATGACAGGATATCGGTTATTATGTTCTATGACAAATATGGTGAAAAACACACATGATGACTCCAGGTATACATCCCAAGTCACTGACTTGAATCTCATTCACAACTGTAGGTCCATAGCATGTTTAGAAAGAAAATAGCAAAAAAATAAAAACTGAAGACACAAATATCTGACAAAGCTTTTACTCTTGAACTACCTTCATTGTTCATGGGTAAAAGATAGCATTTGAAAGAAAAAAAGAAGTCAAACTGCTAAGAGCAAATGCAAAATAAGGTAGTGACATTTCAGTTTGTTTTGAGATTTGTGAACTTAATTCCACTTGGACCACAAGATCCAGCTGCTGTGTTCAGCTATTTAAAGCTGACTCATCTAACCTCCAGTCTTTCCAGTTCACAACCGTCTTACCAGTCCAGCATGACATATATATATA
>BOPN01004202.1:130000-132332 GCA_017312705.2 Penaeus japonicus | reverse complement strand
AAAAAAGAAAAGAAAAAAGGAATAAGTAAAATAAATACCAGATTATTGTATTATTATAATGATCTTATCCTCGTACCCCCCAAAAAAAAAATACACACAAAGAAAATAAATAACTCTGGATGAATAACCTTGCGGTGAAAACAGTGAATAATATTACAAGATCCGGATTATATATATATAAATAAAAAAATCATTCAGTTACGGTCGACAGGGGATCAACGGATTTCAATTGTAATGTATGATTCTGTGACCTTCTAGAACACACTCGATATGCGTGCTTAGAACCGAGTCCCTCCCGTGCTCATTCCTCTCTCTATTTCTCTTCCCCTTCCCTCTTCCCTCTTCCCTTTTCCCTCTTATCACTTGTTTCCGCTTACCGTTAGTTCGCTTCTTTCTCGTACCTTCCTTTTGACTCCTTTCCTTTTCTTTTTGCTTTGTTTCATTCCCTTCTCTTCTTGTGGTTTTCCCCTCTGTCTGGTATCTTAGCCTTTCCGTCTAACTCCTCTTATTCTCTCCTCTTTCCCCCCTATTTTCCTCCCCCCTCCCCACTCTATCCTGCCCCTTCTTAACCCCTCTTTTATCTTCTGGTATCCTTCTTCTCTTGCTCTTTCGTACACCTCTTCTCCTCCCCTCTCTCTTTCTTAAAGTGTCTCTCCAGTCGCTTCCCTTTCCTCCCCTCTCCCTTCTCGTCCTTCCATCTCCCCTCTCCCTTCTCGTCCTTCCTTCTCCCCTCTCCCTTCTCGTCCTTCCATCTCCCCTCTCCCTTCTCGTCCTTCCATCTCCCCTCTCCCTTCTCGTCCTTCCATCTCCCCTCTCCCTTCTCGTCCTTCCATCTCCCCTCTCCCTTCCCCACCATTATTCCACCTCCCCTCCCCCCCTCCATCCCCCCTCCCCCCCTCTCCTACTCCCCTCCCCTCTTCTCCCTGCGTCGGAGGTAGTGTACTACATAACCATACACATGTTTCCTATATTTATTTATTCATTTTCTCTTTTTTATTCTTCACTTTTTATTGTTTTATTTTTATGCCATTTTGATACTCAAATGCTAAAACAAGGACAGGAATGTAAACAAATCAGATAAAAACAGAAAACGGAGGCCTCAATAACTTGTGGTTTTTGACTTTCCTTTACATTTCATACGTGAAATATTGCAGTCACGATATATAATTTATTGCGATGCATGTCCCTCTCTTATGTGTCTTTTTTGGTGACAATAGAAAGCTATGTATCAGTGTGCTTGTGTGAGTGGCTGTGAAAATCGTTGTGCGTTTGTTTTCATACTTAACGACATGTCAGATTCCTAACTTGTTAACCTTGTTAATAACCTTGTTAATGGATCTTGGGATGCTTTAATCGGATTTTCTTGTCATTATGGAACTGAATTGATTGTGGAATTGAATTTAATTAAGATGCAGGACTTTTGTGAAATAATTGTCGCAATTAAATCAAAATAGGCGGCAGCTCCTATTATTAGATTTTTAAAAAAACATGATATTCTAATGTTGATAACAGTTTACTGAAGTATTCATTACACTGATTTTAATATATATATATATATATATATATATATATATATATATATATATATATATATATATATACATACACACACACACACACACACACACACACACACACACACACACCTATATATACATACATACATATGCAAATATACATATACATATATAACACACACATATATGTGTGTGTGTGTGTATTTAATGTGATAGCGTATATTGTCATGGTCTGTGTGTGGTATGTTATAATGATAGTATTATAATAATAATGGCATTTCTGATTATGATAATGACAATAATGATGATGATGATAAAAAATAACCACATTGCTGTCTTTAGATCATAATGATAAAGACAATGATGATAATGATAATGGCAATGATAATCATGATAATGATAGTTATCATAGAAATAAAAAACAATACTGCGATTACTACTACTGCTACTACTAGTAATAATGAGGATAATCATAACAATAACAATAATGACAATAATGATAACAGTAATATCAACAATGACAATTATAATAGTCATAGAAGTGAAGATAATGATAAAAACATCAACACTAAAAACGATAATAATGAAAAGTATTTTCCTTTCCGTTTTTTTCCACCATGTGACCAACAAGCATGACGTCACGGCAGACACACGCGCCATGACACTCTCAGGGCTGTCACGAAAAGCTGACAAGGTCACGGTAGAGGCCGAAGCTTGCATGCATGACCGAGAGACAGCAGGCAAGCAAGTAGTGAGACTGGCATGCGGGTGATGTGTCATTTCGCGTCATGTCATGTCATGTACAAGACCGCACC
>BOPN01004202.1:115000-122500 GCA_017312705.2 Penaeus japonicus | reverse complement strand
GGCCCGCTAGGGTCGCTCAGCTAGTGTCCACTGTCAGGCAGCATCAGGTTCCCATCTACTGAGTCCTCCACCTGCATGTGCTGTTTGTCGACGGCAGCTACTCAAGTCAGGATCCAGACTCAAGGACGGCTGGGTTTCAGCCCCCTTCTCCGGCTGTCCAGGTACTGCTTGTACCACTTCCTTAGCCTTGGGACAGGCACTGCGTCTTACTTCTTCGCCACAGCTCCAACACAAGCCGTGGAATCTGTACGGGCTCACCCTCCTCGACACTGCCTTCATTTTCACTTTTGGCCCCAAGGTCGCGGCAGTTCCTGGGCGGCCGACTGACCACTGGTTCCGCTGGAAGGCCTCGGCGAACTCCAAGGCCCTCGCCAGCGCCACCTGCAGGTCCTCCGGGTGTGCCTGCTTGACGACCGTTCGCAGCTGCTGGTCCTGCAAAGCGTCGACAAAGAAATCGCAGTACCACGATCATCTCTTCTGCAGCCGTAGGGTACGACCTCCGCCAGCGCCTCCACGTCCTGCGCCAGCTGGGATAGCGTCTCGCCATGCTCACGAGTCCGCTTGCTGAGCGAGCCCGATATACCTCGGCCTGGTGGTGATGGCCGAAACGGCGTTTCAAAGCCTCCGCCACGCTGGTGTAAGAGGCGTGTTGAGGCGGCGGCAGATGAGAAACAACGCTTCCACCGCGGGACCCCGTAGCGCTGTTACCAGCTGCAGTGCCTTTTCTTCTTGGCTCCAGCCCTGGGCAGAAGCCAGCATTTCAAATTGGGCGACATATGCCTTGGGCCACCTTCCGTCATTCGCGGTTACGCCTCACGTCGTCTGGAGGCCGAGGGGCTGCGGGGTGGAGAACGCGTGCCGTGAACCTTTCGCCGGAGAGGAGGAGTGAGGAGGCAACAGCTGAGTTGACCGGGTCCGAGTTTGTCGCCACCTGTACCCAAGGGAGCGGTTCCGATGGGTCCCCAGCCTCCTGCAGCGGCCACCGGCTCCGACACGACGCTGCGAGGCCCGGGGTTCTGCCACGGACCCCAGGCAGACCCAGTAAATCTGCTCATCTGTTGCCAAGAACCTCGTCTGCCTTCTCCGCATGCGACGTTGTTACCTCGTGACGCCGCCTTTCTGCCTTCACCTCCTCCCTCAGGCCCTGAACCTCGCCTTTCAGAGTCTGCACCTCCTCCAGCAGTTCACTCTTCATGCTGTTGCAGGCCTTGTCGGTGTACTTGCTGGGTTTCCATCTTTACAGATGCGAGATTGCTCTGTAGCACCTCAACAAGATGGCAGAACTGTTCCTCTGCCTTCCTTGCCTGCATCTCGACGAGGTGCTGCGCCTGCTCTGCTCCTTGCGCCATGCTCCAGGCGAAGTGCCGCCTGCTCATCTGGCTTTCTCACCTGCATCTCGACAAGGTGCTGCGCCTGCTCGCGTGCCCTCTGTGCCTGCTCTTCTGCCTTTTGTGCCTGCTCTTCTACTCTCTGTGCCTGCTCGTCTGCCCTTTGTTCCCTCTCACAGGCCCTTTGTTCCTGCTCACCCGACCTCTGTTCCTGCTCACGAGCCACTGTTCCTGCTCACGAGCCCTCTGTGCATTTCCTCCACCTGGCCAGCATGGCAGTGATCAACGTCCATCTGGCTCGGCTTCACCTCCACTCGTGCCCTCTCCCTCATGGCTGCCGCCATATTTGGACGCCATGATAAATCGGCGCGTCTTACTGTTCAAATATCACAGATCCCACTTCTGACACCAATGTTACGCCGGCCGCCTCGTCTATCTGCCACCAACACGAGGCAGGCTGGGCGAACTGAAAATTGCTCTGGTCGTGAACACAGAACAGCTCCAAGAGGGAAAACGAACACCTAACGATCCCAGAACACCACGAGGGGAAACGCCACGTGGAGAGGCAGGGCACGAAATAAACACACAATAACCGTCTTTCCTTTATTTACACTAGTTATTTACCCGTATTGCACCTTTTTCTATAGGCACAATACAGGGGGATAAGACTCACACAGCACAATACAGCTATAATAACAGGGCAACACAAAGTATATCAGGTCACGGGGTCACACGCGAGGTCTTCCCAGGGGCAGCAGCTAACTGCGTCTGTCCTGGCCTCGCTCCTTCCGCGCCGCTTGCCCAGACATTACGTCATGTTTGTCCAGCTTACATCATTTTATTAGGAACACATGTTTCGCACAGAAACAAAGACCCACTGGCGTAGCAATATATATATATATATATAGATATAGATATATATACATATATATATATAATATATATATATATATATATATATATATATATATATATATATATATATATATATATAATATATATACATATATATATATATATATATATATATATATATATATGTATATATATATATATATGTGTGTGTGTGTGTGTGTGTGTGTGTGTGTGTGTGTGTGTGATTATCCTCATTATTGTGCATAGAAGGTTTCAGAAGTGCTTAGGCTGCAAGGAGTTATTTTTATCATTCTTATTACTGTTACTAACGATTCACAAATCTTTACCATTACCTTAGTAACGATAGTATTAGTAACGATAAGAAGTGATAAAAAAGAAAAATCCGAAAATTTGGGGAATGGTATCTGATTTGAGTGAAAAAATAAATGAATAAATGTTAATGGGTTAATCCACCATTCCCCTCTTCCTCCTTCTCCTTCTCCCCACAACCTCCACCCTTCCTTTCATCTATTCCCTCTTCCCCTTTTCCTCCTTCTCCTTGCCTCATCCCCATGTTATCTTCCTCCTCCTTGCCCCATCCCCATTCTCTCTCCCTCGTTTTCCCTTCCTTCATTACTCCTCCTCTTCCCCAACCCCCTTCCTCTACTCCCATCCATCACCCTCTTTCCCTCCTCCCTTCCCTCTCCCCAATTCCTCCTTCTACCTTCCCTCATCCTTCCATCTCTCTCTCTCTCTCTCTTTCTTATTAAAGGATTGAAGGATTTTTTTGGTCTGCTAGGATGATCGCTGAGTGATTCAAGGATTCATGTAAAATGGTAAAAGGATAGCATTATGCATTTCGAGTTCATTGTGACAAATATAATTTTAAAAAAGGTGTAAACGGGATTTAATATTTCCCATTAGGAAATGTTTCCTTATATTTTGTGTGTGCATGTGTGTGTGTGTGTGTGTGTGTGTGTGTGTGTGTGTGTGTGTGTGTGTGTGTGTGTGTGTGTGCACATATCTCAATTCACCTTCATCTTCATTCACTCATTTTGCATCCTATTGTTGTTACCCTTTTATGAATATAATTGTACTTTTCCATATCACACTATAGATCTAGTTTACTTGTAAAAAGATACATAATATAAAATACCAGCTAGATTACATTTCATGTGGGATTTTGAATAAATTTCAGTTTACTAGTAACTCATAACAAATTTATTTGTACATTTACAAAAATATTTGCAGTCTCCTTACATAAGTTGAAGTGTAGTTCATATATGAAATGAACTCCATATTATGGCACTTCCTGGGTGGATACAGTACTTACAGTTCAGTTTTACAGTGCAAATACCTTCCCTTCGGCCACAAGCACTGAGACTAAGGATAAACATTCAAACACATTATAAAAATCAGTATTTACACAGTACCGATACTGATAAATAAGGGAAAAAATCTTGAAATACAAAACACATTTCAACACCAATGTAAATTTCACATTTATCTGGAACATGGACTTATGGATCCATTTTTTTGTTGATACTTAAATATAAAATAAAAATATCATCTCAGCGCAACTTGTCTCTTTTCCTTCTTTTTAAAATTTGTAAATCATAACTCAGAATAACATTACATTTCTTTGGAAGGTTTCTCTTTTCTCAACAATGCCCCTTTTCTCTCACATTCATGTGATCAATTCTGGTTGAAAAAAATGACTGCACAAAATAAATGTATCCAAAACCTATCTTGTGTATGGTAGGTTCTTCTCCTCTTGTATCAACATAGAAGAGTGTCTCATCATTCATCATCAGATCCCAAAAGTTCCTCATTTTCTAATACTAACAGAAAGTTACCCATAGCTTTACGTGTTTCGATGATATTTTTGATATTTGAAATTTAATTCTAAAACCACTGATAAACAATATTTACCAATCATTCACAACAAGAAACTAAAGATTTGATTACCACTACCTACTACTTTCTTTCAGGCACCATTTCTGAAAGACTTTAAGACATTACCGGTTTCTTCTTATAACCATTCTTAGTTTAGTACGGAATAACTCCTGAAGGCAGGTTCTGGACGGACTAATGTTTTTCAAATATCAGTCAAGTATCACAATCAGTTTTAGGAGTCATAGCTATTGGTTTCAGATCTATGAATGTATCAATAGAAATAGTATGTTATAGCTTCTTAATCAGATCTACTGTATAATGCACTGCTGCCATGTATGTATTTTTTCCTAAAATATATTTACAAAGTATTCAACAAAAGCAGCCATGCTGGACACTTTACATCTTTGGTTTTCAACCATAAAAACAGTTTATACAATTTTTTTCCCTTGGATTCTGAGAAAATACTCTCTGAACATGACACTTTCCCTTGGAAAGTAATATATCAGTAAGAGGTATCAAAATAAATAATGATGGAATCTTCCTTGAGGCTTCAATACTCTTATTAATGTATTGAGCAGAAGGCTATCAGTTGTCATATTAATACACACTACATCATGCATCTAAAAACACAAACAGTACAGAACATTTCTGAACAGATTTGTTCACTGAAAAAGAACCATCTTGTCACACAGTACCGGTACATGAGTTATGGAAGACCAAAACGTGTAGTATCCATTCACAGAAATTTCAAACTCGAGTGTACAGGCAAGCCACCCATCTCATTTATTTACATTACTCAGAACTGCTGAAGTGGCCTGGGCACTGTCTAACCATGCACGCAGGTCATCAATCTTCTGGGTTATGTTGACGTCTTCTTGATGAGTTACTGTGGTCATGCCAGCAGAGGCCACAAATGGAGATTGATTTTTTCCAGCAGCTGAAGAAGATAAGTCACTATTGCGGAAGAATTTAGAGGTGCTGTTCTTGTTGACGAACAAGGTTGACTGCCCGATGACTTGTGAAGGCCAGCCAACCTTTCCTCCTAAAGGAACAGAGAGCTCTGAGGTGAAGAGAAGAAATGCACTGTTAGTGTCTCTTTTCCTTTCAATATTTGTTTGGAAAAATAACATTTCAGAGCTGACCAAAGCAAATATGAAATTCACATTCAAGATTAACAATTAAACTGTTATCAAAATAAAAAAATGAAGACACTACATCATAGACCCCATGACTCACTGTTTACTAACTGCACTTAAAATCATGAGTTTGAACTACAACATAATAATTTTCATAAAATGTCTTTCCAACTGCCTAGCTCATACCTCCAAAGTAATTAGTCCACCTCTGCTGTAAGTACTGATTGACCCCAGCAATTCTGTCAACTGTGTCTGGCCCAAGATCTGGAACGGAACCTGCATTGAGGTGGTCCAGTCTGACTGGAACAGGTCCTGTAGGTGTCACTGTGTTGTAGCCTGAGGAGAAGAAACAATTGTGCGACTGCAGGCAAGAACTGGACAAAGATCAGCTAATAAAGGGAAATGATTCTCTATCTGCCTAGGATATATATATATATACATATATATATATATATATATATATATATATATATATATATATATATATATATCTGTGCAATTATTTAGGAAGTTGCATTTAGACATTCAGTTCTTTTAACACTTCAACGTAGAAATGGTTGCTTGGCTACTAACCAGAAGAATATGTGTTCAGAGGATAAGAGATGTTGTTCAGGCCCCGTTCAAGGCTGGCTGTGGCTCGCAGTGGCCGGGTTCCAAGTGGTCTTCTTCGCTGATGTACGGGAGACTGTTTGTTCTCAGAGCTAATTTTGGCTGTAGAAAGAAAAAACACATTGAAAATATTATTTTTACCTTTTTTTTGATAATTCTCTTTTTGTAAAAAATATAAATAAAAGGAAAATGAATAAAAAACATAATATACCATTCTATTTCTAAGATAAATGAGAGCTTGTTTTTTTGAGATAATCTTTACTTTACTTTCAATTCTTTAGCAGAAAAGTAAAAACTAAAGAGACAAAAATACTTATATCATTATTTTGTCACCATGAATTAGTGCTTACTTATATATATATATATATATATATAATATATATATATATATATATATATATATATATATATATATATATATATATATATATATATATATATTTTTTTTTTTTTTTTTCCTATTCATGATATCCAGTTTCAGTAAAATTGAATAAATACAATAAAAATCGGATGTCTTTATGAGGAAGCAGTAATGACCATTCTAACAATACTGTCCTGTTCGACGCTCGGGCATAGAATTCGCAGCACCCCATACCTAAAATCTGGTCTAGCCCGAAGTCAGATGACCCCGATGGAACGTCCTGCGTGGGTTCGTCCGATTCCGTGTCAGAGGTTAGGGATCCTCCTCCTCCTCCTCCTCTTCCTCCTCCGTGAGCCAAGGAAAGACGGCGAGAAGGAATCTGCGAGAAAAGTATCACATTGGGATGAAATGAAAGGAAGCCATAATGGAAAAAAAAATAAAAAATTCCCTTCTCTTCGTGGCTGTGTTTTGTCTCACTGTCTTGGATGTTACTACTGTACTTTTATTTTGGATGTTACGACGAGTGTCTGGACTTTTTGCCTCTTATAGTAAAAAAAAGGATATCTATGTATATCTATAAAAAGATTGGCCAGGATAAGTTGAATTTAGTGTATATATTTTTTGCATTTTACTCATTTTATCTTTATCTTAAATTCTTTTATATCACTACTAATTAGCATTTTATAAAAAAAACAAATACAGAAAAAACATTAAACAAATGAAGCAAACAGCTCATGAAAAATGCATATTCCTAAACAACTCAACAATCTTGCATTTACTTTGCAATACTTTCCTAAATGTTAATCTTTATTCATCAGTCACTACTTATTTGCTTGTTTATTCATCTTCCTATGAGTCCTTTTGTTATAAAGATATTAAGTCCCAAATCAACAGAATCATAAATCTGGTGAATAAATCTGGAGCTTTGATTTGTTCTATGATATATAATACCAGATATATATTACCTGATAAACTCCCCATATAATGATGTTGATATAATCGCTGCAGAGTAATGCATCAATTATTCTATTCAAAGTTACAATAATTGATAAAGGTATGGATATGAAAGATATTGTTTTTAACATTTCAATGTAAAATCTTTCTCAAAAATGAATAATAATGAATACTTTAAACTGGTATTGTTAAATGATTTCTTTTCTTGTAATTTTTTTTAGAGTATTTTCTGCATGTATTCTTTTCTAGTAAGTTAAGATATCAGAGAAAAAAAAACAAAAACTTAAAAATCAAAACACAATGCAATTATGCAACCACACTACCTTTCTCGAGGGAAGTGTCTCAAACTCTGCATTCTGGC
>BOPN01004202.1:45000-50000 GCA_017312705.2 Penaeus japonicus | reverse complement strand
ATATTTGTTTGGTATTAATAAAGAGGGGCAGGAAGTTATGATGATAGAGGAAGGTTTAGGCAAGCATTTAAGAAATATGCAAATGTAGGTTAAGAGGAGCTGCCTCCCTGGACAGATCTGCATATCTTTCACTTTATTCCGATGACATAACATTAAACTTAGGGCCACATTCTTGCAGGACTGTCACGAGGAGATACGCCGCCTCAGTCATGAAGCAGGCGCCAAAGTAAAGCAAGAGGGAAAAGAGAACGACTTAGTGGAGAGGATAAAGGCATCGTCATACTTTACTCCCATTCACAGCCAGATTGACTCACTCCTCGATCCTGCCACTTTCATCGGCAGAGCACCTCAGCAGGTAACACCACACCTTATGTGTTGCCGTTAAGATGAGGCTGTTTAACCGTTGTCTATACGTGCTAGACATTCTAGGTTTGTATTTTCACATATTTTTTATTCTCTCTCTCTCTCTCTCTCTCTCTCTCTCTCTCTCTCTCTCTCTCTCTCTCTCTCTCTCTCTCTCTCTCTCTCTCTCTCTCTCTCTCTCTCTCTCTCTCTCACTGAAACATAAATAACATAAATCCTCATTCTAGGTGGAGGAGTTTCTGGAGAATGACGTGGATCCAGTTCTCAAGAAGTACGAGGGAGAGCTAGAGGGTATTGCAACCTTAGTGATTTGAAGCGAATGGAACTGTCTATGTTAACCATCGGAAGTTTCAAAATCAGCATTTTACGTGTGTGTGTAAAGTTACCATATTTTATAAAACAAATGATATTTAAAAAAGATGCTAATTAGTTACTGTGAATCTACTATGATCTTATAAACCAGTGAAAGGCTATAATAGTACGTCTTACTCCTAAGAAATACTAATCTATGTGCCACCCTATTTCTTAGCATTTTCTCAGTTATTTTTTGTACATCTGTTAGTTTCTAGCTTTATATGATCTGTTGATGTCATAGCATAGGATGTTATAAAAAATGTATATAAAATGTTTGTTTTACAGTATGTTGTTATCTTTGTTTTTGAAAATATATTTGACTGTATATCTCCGAATCTGAATGTCATTTTAATTCCATGAATGTTTTTGTTCATATTGATGATAGAATTAAATTCTCTGTACAATTGATCAATTTTTACTATGTCAAAATTCTTTCTCTGGTGTTCAACACAATCTGTAAAAAAGATATGCAAATAAACTTAAACAGTAGATTTGTTTAGTTTACTAATTAAAAAGGTAAGCATACTTTCAAAAGCTGTCTCTTGATTTTATTGCAAGTTTGTAAGTTTTGATTCAGCAGGTGACAAGCATACCAGACTAAGGCAGACTGTAAGTTGGCTCATACATGGTTCAACATTTACATCACATGGACTCCAAATCTTTCTAAATCACTTTGGTTCCAAATCTTCCTAGATAGTTTGATATTGGTTGTTTCAAAATTTTATTGTTGACTTTTCTATCAGTTGTCATGGCATTCAAATGCCCATAGAAAAGAGTAAACATGATTTTTTTTTTACTTATTTCATGCTTACAATCAAAGCTATTAAATCAGAAATCATATAAGATAGTACAGAACATGCTTTGCCTTTTAAGTATCCAAAGTCATGAACTATTATTACATAGTGGTTAACAGACACACTAATTCTATCCAAAGACTGAATGTGTAAGTCTGATAAGAGGGAAGGAATGTTAGATAGTGCCTGAGTACTCACACATTTTCTGGTAACTCAGAGCCCACTGAGAGAATGAAACATACCTGTAAAATTGCGACCTAATATTACATGACCTGATCTACTACATACAACTGTTATTAGTCTGACAGGTGTCCTGGCTTACCTGAAGATAGACATCATGGCATATTTGACTAAGAGTAATCCTTTAGTGACTGATGATGGAAATTATCTTTATAATTGGTCTGATTACTGTGATATTCACCAAAACAGGTTTAGTTTAAAATCCTAAACACAGAGGACAATACTCTCATCTAGCTCCCTCAGGAGAGAAAGGCTTGAGGGCGCCCATCCATGCTCCCTACCGAACACCAGCTCTAGGAAGTGACGGTAACCTCCTGCTCTAAGGTACCGGCAGTGCAGAATGTGCAGGGAGAGAGAGAAAGTGAGACAGCAGGTCACAGTGATCAGATTATGATCAAAAGATCCAAGAGGGGATAATATATATTAAGAGTAATAGGACAATTCAGTAAACAGAAGTAGAACAAGACTGAGGTGGATGTGTGTTGATATAAAACACGTGCAGGATGTTGAAGAAGTTGATCTAGATAATTGCAGATATAAAAGATATACACCATATCAATATCAACCTTGGGGATCAGTGGTATTAGAATGCAAACAATCTTTATGATGAACATTGTAATCACCTATAAAGCATGAAGGGTAAGATAGTTAAAGAAAACAGAAAAAAGGAGCATTAGGAGAGCGATATACGACAAAAGAATTTAGTATGAGATGTTAAGGCTACCAAAATCCAAACAACATCTTGGATTGGGGACTCAAGATGATGAGTAACATAGACAACCACAGACACAGACACCGCCTTTAAAACTAAAGAGGAAATAAGTTATAGTAACTGATTGGAACAGACTAGAGAAACGTCACAGGAGTCCTGAGTTTTAGTGAGAGACAGAAGATGACGAGAGGGAGTGGTCATTTGATGGTACATTCTAAACTAAATCTCTTAATAGTACAAACACCAATGGTAAATTACAGACATTTTGACCATGGATGGAACTATTTATCTCACAATCATGATCACTTTTTCCAGTGATCGCAGTTCAAGGGCCGGAAATTCTTAATGCCCCACTATTACTGGAGACCTGGGGCTTGCCGCTCATGATCTTGTACATAACTACAATGAGTGGGTGGGTTAAAAAAAGACCAAGTAAGAGTATGAATGTGTAGATAAAAAAAAATGTTGGAAAATAGAGCAAATGATGTGTAAAAGAGATAGGAAAGACTGTGTATCATAAGGCAGAAAAACTTGTATGACAAACAGCTGACATGCATATTTCCAACTCTTACCTATGGGGATATTTAAAAAGATGGTTATTGCTATAAGGCAACCTACCCTAAAAAATGATAATGACACACGACGAGTAAATATATTGAAGAAGAAATCTAGAGGAACAAAAGACTAGCTGATGATTGATAAGACTGTATAAAAAAAATGCAGGGGGGGTTACCCAATTTGTCAAAGGCCAATAAAAAGAAAAAAAAAGAAAGAAAAAAATATATATATAACATCAAGTGGTAAGGAGTTGGGTAAGGTAGACATCCACAAGGGAATTTTTCATGATGACCCATTGTTTCCACTCTTATTAGTTGTCGTTATGATGCCGTTAACTTGGGTCGCCTGAAACTTTATGGAAAGAGTAAAGTACAAGATATTTAAATGGTCTTTGGGTAAGACAAGTATGTTGCCATCGAGCTAATGAGAGGAAAAATAGTTTCTAATGAAGAAATGAGGCGAGGAAATGAGAGTTATAGATGCAGAAGGATGTAAGTACCTTGGCGTATTACACAGCCTGACAGTGGGCTTAATGAGGAAATTAAGGAAAAGGTAAATGCAAAATACATACGGAGAAGGTATATTGAAACTTTGATTACTGGCATCAATGCAAGGGCAGTTGGTGTGGTGAAATTGAGATCCTTGTGACCTTGTAAGACTGATTGAAACGCAAAGAAGGGAACCGAAATTTGATCGACATTGGAGAATATATAAGAGGTGAATGTGTTGGGTTAAATGACAACGTAAGATGAAACGAGGAACTGATAACGTTTGAAGTGGAATGTCTTCAAGGAATATAGGGAAAAGGTGATAGAAGAAAAGACCAGGTGGTGGCGCAGCAAAGTTCTTCATAATTCGTTCATTAGAGGATCATCGACCACAGGCACACACACACACACACACACACACACACACACACACACACACACACACACACACACACACACACACACACACACACACACACACACACACACACATACACACATACACACACACACACACACGTACATATATACATATAAATGTATATATGTGTGTGTGCATATATACAAACATAACTGAACCAGAAAACTAAAAACCTATTGCGGTTCTGCAAGATTTGGCATTGGGTACAAAAACAAAAAGGCTTTTCTTTTCTTTACTCCTCTCTCAGAGACTTCACCTTCTTACAGAGAAAGAATAACGAAATCTCCACCTTTTTCGTTGACGATTTTGCTAACAGAAGGTACACGAACATTATTGAACTTGTTTGCCCTTTTTTCTTTGCGCACTGTCCTTGTCCAGTTACTTTTGCCGCTTTTCTTTTTCTCCTTGGATGCGTTTCTCGTCTTATTTCTAGTATTTTTCTTTTAGCTTACCCTCCTTTTCGAGTTACTTTTGGCGTATGCGTTCCTCGTTTTGGATCCTTTTATACTCTTTTCGCAAAAGTCTCGCTTCCAGCTTGTCTTGTTTTTTGCGACACTTCAGGCGTTTCTCTAACTCCTTTTGTTTCTACTTAGCTAACTTTTGACAGGGCTTGCAAGGACAGATTCTAGATTAGCCGGTAATTACGAAGCCGTGCCTTTTCTTCGTGAGAGTCATCTTTCCTCGAGACTCTTCGTAGTCGTCCTTGTTGGATTTATCCTCGTAGGATTTCTCCTCGTAAGATTTCTCCTCGTAAGATTTCTTCTCGTAATATTTCTTCTCGTAAGATTTCTTCTCGTAGGATTTCTTATCGTAAGATTTCTTCTCGTAGGATTTCTTATCGTAAGATTTCTTCTCGTAGGATTTCTTCTCGTAGGATTTCTTATCGTAGGATTTCTTATCGTAGGATTTCTCCTCGTAAGATTTCTTCTCGTAAGATTTCTTCTCGTAAGATTTCTTCTCGTAGGATTTCTTATCGTAGGATTTCTTATCGTAGGATTTCTTATCGTAGGATTTCTTCTTGTAGGATTTCTTCTTGTAGGATTTCTTCTCGTAGGATTTCTCCTCGTAAG
>BOPN01004201.1:90483-93136 GCA_017312705.2 Penaeus japonicus | reverse complement strand
AGAGAGAGAGAGAGAGAGAGAGAGAGAGAGAGAGAGAGAGAGAGAGAGAGAGAGAGAGAGAGAGAGAGAGAGAGAATATATATACCGTAGCCTCAAACAGAAATAACACATGTGGCTCGACCGTGATTACAAACAACTAAAAATCCACTCAGTCAACAGCAGAGAGAGAAAGAGAAATAATATTTCCACCATCGATGACTGTAAACAAAACAAATTATGGCCCCGAGAAAAGATATGAAACCATTATGGCAAACTATATATTTGTACATGGCTTGAAGATGATAATATTGCTCCGTCATAGAACGTAGAACAGTAGTATAGGTTTATAGGTGTCTAGTAACTGTTTGAAAGGAAATGCAGGTTCTAACCTAACATATATTTGAAACTAATGATATTGTATACGTTCGAAGTTGTTCTTCTTAACCTAATTAAGGTTGGCTAGAAGAGAAAGATAGAGTTAAAAAGTGAGAAAAAGAAATTGTGAAAAACTGTTTATTAGTGCTCTTTCTAAAGGCACGGTCTTCATCATAATACAATAAATATCTTCGTGTCTTTTCACAGACTTCCTACTTTTTCCCAACACGAAAGCTTTATTATCTTACTTTTTATATATACACCCCCTACCACTTACCACGTACCACTTACCACAAACACACTTCTCGCCACGTCCCCACAAGGTAAGCTCCGTCACCACACTTGGACAACCTCGTGAACACCTGTGGATTTGCTGAACACCTGATATCGTGCAGAACACTTCTGGCGGTGTCGGTGTTCTTATTCTCTCCTCTCTGCTCTCTCTCTCTCTCTCTCTTCGTCTTTATGTTCTTTGTTCTTCCTTGTTGTTCCTAGTTTGTTTGTTTTTTGTCTTTGTTTTTAGTCTTGGCTTCTTGTATATATCTGCTTGTATGTCATTTTGCCTATATATGTATGTGTATGTGTGCATATGTATACATAATGTGTGAATATAGATACATACATATATATATATATATATATGTGTGTGTGTGTGTGTGTGTGTGTGTGTGTGTGTGTGTGTGTGTGTGTATGTATATAAGTAAATAGATAGACAGATAGATAGATAGGCACCAGACAGACAAAAAAGGGAATAAGTGAGAAGAAAGAAAGAATGAATGAATGAAAGGGAAAAAAGAAAGCGGGGGAGAGAGAGGAGAGGGGGGCATGACTTAATTGATAACCAATTAAGAGAAATAAAGTCAAAGAAGGAGAGTGAATGAGAGAGATAGTCAGAATATCGTTAAAGGTCGGTGTGAGGCGCCTATATTGACGTCATCAAAGGTTCCCGCGCTTTTCCCGAGATTCGAATCTGTTTTGCCTTAGCGACGGATGTCATCAAGACTACTTATCAGCTTAATTTCATTGGTTAGATTAAACATATGATACCAAAGAATAAGTTTCGGCAAAAATATGAGAATCGTATGCCAATGATACAATGTTACTAGTAAATCATATCAAAGGATTATCAGTGTTTCTTGAACCTGTTAATGCACCAAGGAATATGCTTTGACAGCTAACTGTTCTGAATTTCAAGAGAAATATACTGAAGAAGTTGTCAACATCATTTCCTTGCATTGCAGAAGCTGAGCAACGTGCTCTAACCTATGCTGCAAGGTTTAAATTTTATTTTTATTTCCATTGGAATAGAGGCTGAGGAGCCGTTGCTGAAGCAAAGACAGGCAATGGAGTTAGTGCTTCACCAGGTACTAATTGGCGCTGTGAGACGCCATGTTTAGTCGCGTCATTTTTCTAGTGGGAATTCTACCCTATCGTCATGGTGGGGAGTTTGGATGAAAGTAAAAGGGGAGAGGAGAGTTTCTCGTTGTTTCTCTGTGCCGCGTTTTTCTTCTGTCCTTTGGATAATATCTGCATAGTGAAGAATTCGCTTTATGGTTATAGGTCAAAGGTCACAGGAGGATAGGACAGAGGAAGAGAGGGAGTATGATAGAGATAAAGCATATTTGGAAAGAAGAGGTCGTGTGTGTGTGTGTGTGTGTGTGTGTGTGTGTGTGTGTGCGTGTGTGTGTGTGTGTGTGTGTGTGTGTGTGTGTTTGTGAGTATGGACGTGATTGTGAGAAAGCATGTTTGGAAAGTGATAACTGTGTCTGTGTGTGTGTGTGTGTGTGTGTGGACGGAATAATATGTTTGAGTGCGTTTCTCCCTTATAAGCATAATCGAATTCTTTAGCCAAGTTGTTGATAGGGTTTGTGTATATAAAAAATGCAGTATAAAAGAAGAAAAAATATATATTTTCTACTGATAACATACTATACACCATACTACTCTTACTCTTACTCGGCATCGCTGTCTCTTACTGACTCGAGACTAAGGATCACGAAAATATATTTTGCATACCCCCCCTCTCCATTTCATCTCCCTAAACCACCCATCTCCCCCCTCCCCCCCTCCCCCAACACATGTTAGTCGCCCACACCTGTATCGCGGGCGTTGACTCATACTCCTGATACCAGTGTAAACTTTTATAACATGTGACTCATAACTCACATTTACTTTTTCCTGCTTTATTTCAAATAAATGCAATCATGCGAGGGAGAGAGAGAGAGAGAGAAAGGGGGAGAGATAGAGAGAGAGGGGGGAAGGGAGAGAGAAAGAGAGGAGGAGGGGAAATGCAATCATG
>BOPN01004201.1:82983-85483 GCA_017312705.2 Penaeus japonicus | reverse complement strand
AGAATTTCTAGGATTGGCAAAGTGAAAACTATTTTAAGAAATATTTGAAGTTGAATAGTGGAATGTGCTCTTTTAATTATAAGATATGTTTCGTTATTATCATTAGCATTTTTCTTACTGTTATTAAAAAAAAAAAAAAAAAATATTGAGAGTTCCAACATAAATTTTATCTAATATTTCTATTATCATTCAGTTTCTGCAATCTTACTTATTTATTTACTTATTTATTATCATTTCTTACTTCAGGAACTTTTTGTGGAATCCCTGGCTTTGGAAGCTTACCATTACACGAGCCAGTCCAAGAAAAAGACGGTCTCAAGACGTGATGTTGACCACTGCATTGATGCAATAGAAGCACTAGCCTTTTTGGACGGAGCGATGGATTGATGGTGGATATACAGAAGGAGGGAATCTTCCTGTCTTTTGTTCTTTCGTCACTCTCTTTACTCAAACCTTCAGACTCGGTGAAACGAAACAGTTTTGAGGAGTTAACTGGGATACAAGATTGAGTAAACTAAAAAAAAAAATGTGGTATTGGCTTCAAAAATGTTATGTAAAGCATTTGTGGAGAATACATTAAATGGCTAATCCCAGTGCCTTATATTAATCTGTGATTTTATGTAATTTTAATTTTTTAATAAAATGTATATGTATACTCATGTAATGATTCTCTTATACCTCAATAAAATCAAAGTTCCTAGATTCTATACAAACAAAAGAATTTGAATTTTTCATTGAAATCTTTTACTTGAAGAATTAAACTTGCAAGGCTCCCATAAGTATAAGGACAAAATATTAGAATATCTGAACCAAGAAATTCTCTGAAAGTCATCAGCTTACATATGCAATGCACCAGTTTCTCATTTCTTTTCTGAATGGAAATTGAATTTTATTTAATGAGGCTTTTCTGAAATGGAGGTCATATTGTTTATACTATAGTATTTCTTTATAAGTGTAATTTCCTATGTTAACCCACTGACGATGGGGGCATTCCAGCCTCGCATGTCACAATGCCGGGGCTCTCGAACACTGAAATGACTGGCACCATATGGTGCCACCTGGCAACCGGGCCCTTGAATAAGCGGTACCGTAGTGTACCACCCGTCCAGAGAGGGTTAATAAGCTTATAGGCATATGATAAATGCTTTTATTATTAATTACTCCCATGATAAAAAAAAGACTTTTTGATGTTTAATTGTTTAATTTTATTTGTCATTTAGAAATATAAAGAATCATAATTTTCCAACAGAAGTATCCAAGTCATAAACCTGTAATCCGACACCATAGACAAAAATTCTCTGAAGGAAATCCGTTTCAGAATCATTTCTGTTGGAACTGGTCTCACTCAGAGGAATTAAAGTCAGACCTTTAACATCGGGTACCCCAGTATAAACCGAACAAATTGGTCTAAGATACGCTGAAGTTGCACCTTCTAGGTTGACTACGCTCATCTCCGTCTGACGTTGAACCAGTTGGGTGCGGCAAAGCTCCCACACGATAACTCTCTGGTCAACTGACGTGCTGACTAGCTGTTTCGATGATACCCACTCCAGGCCTTTGAGAAGGAAAGTTTATTATTCAGTAATGGTTGTTATTATATAAATGAATAAGTAAATAAATTGGATACCATCAAAATATACAATAGCATTATATTCATCACTCCTTCAGGACCAAGTAAAATTAACCTACCAGTAATCTGTGAACTGTGTCCTATCGCACTGCAGAGGAACTTGGAAGTAATTTTCGTGAAGCCTTCTTCTGAAGTGTCCACCATTACGTCCCACACAGACAGCTTGTTATCATCCCCTCCTGTTGTCAGATTTAAATTGCTCTTGTGACTCTCTCTGTCTGTTGGCTGGTGGCAGTATTTGATGGATAAACTGTTGACACCAGATTGATGACTATGGATGGAAGCTAGTTGATGCAGCTCCAGCAAAGGGGGTGGATTGTCGACTGCAACATCAGGTGTGCATAGCCAGTTTACTATGGCCTGGGAAGAAATAAGGAAGTCAAATATATAATACATATATAGTACAACTTAATATTTATATGAAAATGAGGACTTATTTTTATTTATTGGAATAGTCTATATAGCATGCAAAAATAAAATAAAAATAGAAAAGAAAAAATAGCAGCCATAAAGTACAAAAGTAAATTTCATGATACTAAAATTAATAAGGTAGAATGAAAAATGAGGTCAAATAGTAATAAGGAAGATCAATATTTGTGAATTAATGAGATTCACAAAGAATCAGCCATAAAAAAAAATGAAGGAAATTTACTTGTTAAGTCATTGGTCACAGACACTATAGAATAGAAAAAAAATGGGAGGAAAATATATTGCTAAACCTTAACATGATAATAATAATGAAATAAGAATCTATATATGATATATTAGCAAAGTTAAACTAATTAATATTTACACAACTCATGGAAGGTTTAACTTCAGTAGAGTAATCAGAGAAACTCTAGCAAGCTTATTTTCGAATAAATTTAACAT
>BOPN01004201.1:65483-75483 GCA_017312705.2 Penaeus japonicus | reverse complement strand
TCTCCCACTCTCCTTTACCTATTGGTTATGTAATGATCACTTAATTTCCTTGACTCCCTTTTTCATAGAAATCAACACAAGATGGGGTTAAGCTCATTCCAGTTACTAAGCTTGTGTCAAAAGTATACATCAAAATTAATGATATTTGTAATTAGCTTCTGGGAAATAAGGGATTATGGGGAGTTTCCTTTTATCCAATTTTTTACTATCATCAAGTCTTTTTGATATTGTATATCATGTGGATCATGTTTTATAATTACACAAAATACAGCATTTTGAGAGAAAAAGCATAACATTTCTTCTTACTTATTCTGAAGATGAGGACAACACCACACAGCATTCCCACAGCAATTTTATTTTGGTCCAAACTCGTGTCCATTATGACATAACTCCGCATTCTCGGATCCTCACGAACCAGCATCCAAGTGGCCTTCCCGGAATGCCACTGGAACAAGCATCCACTGTCCATGACAACCAGAAACTTGTTACCTCCAACCATTGCAACACATCGTGGGAAGTCATTTGCCTTTGGTGGCTGATTTGAACTATTCTTAGCACAAATCTGAGTCTCTTCAAAACCAACATCTTCAATAAGTTCACCACTCTTTAACATTTCTGATTTTTGCTCTTCCCCTTTTTCTGATGCTGTTAGCTGAGAAGCATCTGCCACTTTACTAATTGTCTTCCCTTTCTCCTTATAGCACCATGGCCCATTCAGGATAGGTTCAGGTTTGGGGGAATCTGTTATATTCAAACTCCAAGTCTTGACGCTCCCATCTCCTCCTCCAGTAACCAATCGACCCTCATCTTCAGACGCAGCGACTTTCCAGACACACGAGCCATCATGAGCCTTCCACCAAGACATTAGCTTACCCTGCTGGTCCCATACACATACCTTTGAATCCTCTCCAACACTCACCACACAGGAGGACAAGATGAGAGACTGCCACACTCTTGCCCCATGACCAAAGCAGATGTACTTCTCTGTGACCTCTGCATCCAGCCAGTACTGTTGCTCTTTGTTATAGCACTGAAGGGAAGAGTTCATATCACCCTGACTACTCAAGGGGTACTTTGGTACTATACTCCAAATTCTGAGACTTCTGTCATCTGATGTTGTGGTGATGAGGCTCTGAGCGACGGAGAAGTTGATCGAGAACAAGACACCCTGTGGGATTTGATATACAGATATGTATGAATATGTTTTTTGACAAGTCCAGCTGGAATGTATAAACATTTCTTTGCAGCAATTCATCCTATAAAAATAATGAAATTTATTTTCTATCCTTCAAATTTGGTTCCAACTATAATGATCAGTTATTACACAAGAAAATGGTATAGCCTACCATGACAACCATAGACCACAAAATACTAACCTCATGCCCTGACAGGCGGTGAATAGGTGTAACCCTTCCTTTTGAATCTATGGGACACCAAGGACCCCATATCAGGACTTGGCTGAACACTGTCCCTGCCAAGAGAATAGCACTCTCCCACTTTCCAGCCATAAGCACTATATGCCCGCAGTATAGGATGCAGTTCTCTGTGCAGTCTATCTTTTCCACCACACATCTGTCTGGCTTCCATCTTGTGTTCTTCCAGGTTAAAAGTTCAGTCGTTCCTGGAGAGCTATTTGTGTCTGTTTTAGTTGCATTAAAATCTGCATGAGACTTAGTTTCCCCTCGAAAAAGGTTTTTATTTGTCACCTCCTGTGTTTGGTGATTTTCTTCACATCCCAAACAGGTATCCTGATAGGATTGCTCTCTAAGATCTCTGGGATACTGTAATTTGTATCTGATTAGTGAGTTGTGTGCAGTTGCAAGTACAATGTGTGCCAAATCACCCTCCAAGACTGCATCAATAATCCAGTCCTCAAATCTTCTTTCCTCAATTACAGCATTTCTGTGGAACATAAAGAAATACCTGAAGTATAACTACTTGGTAGAAAGTGAACAAACATCAACATTTTATTCAACATATCAATAATGATTCATGTGTAAATAAATCTGTTAATTCATCATTTTCCCTTATGCAAAACTCATAGCATATATTAGGCATATTCTACCTAATCTATAGGCTAAAGCTTGTGGTGTAAAAGCATAATTCCTGTTACAGTAGAAGAATTTCTTCTAATAAATAAATGTCTTATTAAGTAATAAGCAATTTCTTACATTTGCTTTCTTGGGAGTTCATACAGCAGCACAGCAAGGCTCTTCTGTCCCCAAACCACAACCAGCCAACTGCTACTCTCTTCACCCTCCACCGGTCTTATCTCGATGCCATGGACAACAGCTGCTTCGAAAACTTCATGGGTTGCGAGCCTTGTGCCACTCTTCAAGTTCTGAATATGTATGTATTGTCCCTCACCTGCAGTTAAGAAGAAATTCAGTTCTCAGTATGTGAGTGAGAGTAAGAGTAAGAGTGAGAGTGAGAGTAAGAGTAAGAGTGAGAGTGAGAGTGAGAGTGAGAGTGAGAGTGAGAGTAAGAGTAAGAGTAAGAGTAAGAGTAAGAGTAAGAGTAAAAGTGAAAGTGAAAGTGAAAGTGAAAGTGAAAGTGAAAGTGAAAGTGAGAGTGAGAGTGAAACTGAAAGTGAGAGAGTGAGAGTGAGAGTGAGTGAGTGAGTGACTATGTTAATCAAACAAGTAAGTGAGTGGATACACGTGTGTGTGTTGACAATATTTCATCATCTTCTGCAAATGCTGCTTGACTTTGTTTAGGTTTGTAAAATTATAAATAATCCAGCTGAAAATCTGAAAGTAAATTAGATTTTAAAAAGCTGATGGACTCGATCAATAAACACTACCATTTCTAAAGAAAACATCTAGGAACATAGCCATTAGTATTTTCAACACTGTTTTCTCTCCAAACTTGATTATACTTAAATATCACACTACTTTCTATCTCCTTTCCATAATAATTCTATATTCTACTACTACTGGTTCTACTTAGTACTGGTTAAAATAGCTGTACTTTATCCTATCAGTGGATCCGTGCACCTTCCTTTCTTGAGCTTACAACTATAGTGCAATTTTATCAATCCCAGGGAGTAGCTATAGTAGTGGAGGTAGTTCCTGACAATAATTGTATAATAATATTTAGACTGAAGTACTTGCTTGCCACCATATCTCTTATTGCTGTGTACTCTCCTACTAACATATGTAAACCTGACATACAAGTTTCTATGGCTTGTAGTTGTCCTTGTGAGATATCATATTGTACTGGGTGACTTCTATGCAAGTCCTGTTGAGATCAAGCTGACCATGAGATGTCTGATAGCCCCTATGGCTTAGGAGCTGATACCAGTGGTGATAATACCCTCCTTCTCTAAGACTTTGCAGGTCCCAGGAATTGATACAGGAAATCAACCACATCCTTGTTACCACTCAAGCTGCAGGGTTTTCTAGAGTGCCAAGTTCTGTGGTACCATTCACTGAATGGTTGTGACCACTGGGTTCACTCCAAAACCCGTAATCCACCTAATGATCATCACTGGGTGCTATATCTGGACACACAGAGAGAGGAGTGTGCTAGAGGGGTTTACTGTGGCCATCCTTAATTGTTTCCCAGTGCGCAACAACATGAATGACCTTATGAGACATTTTGAAACACTTACTACATCTCAACTATCCATTGGTGATGCCTCAGGACAAGGTGGACACTTGTCCTCGGGGACCATGGATATATGTCACATGGCTCAAATGAAGGGAATTTAGGAAGTGCAGCAACTGGTGGTTCATAAGTCTTGGTCTCTACTGCTAATGAACAAGGAACAGTATATCAGGAATCTCATATAGGAGGTCAATGACCTTTGTGCCACCTACCAAATCCTGAGAATAGTGATTGCCATGCCTCTTCCACAGGGGACTGCAGACTGCATAGCTAATGCCCAGACCATTTCAGTTTCTGATGGAGTGCAAGTATGCTGGGCTAAGTATTTTGAGTGATTTGCACTGACAAAGGTTCTCAATTATGTGGGAGGTGTCATGGTCCCTGCACCAGAACAATTCCCCATCAGTGTGGAATCTCCTACAAAGATCAAGTATGAGCAGCCTTTGGGTTTAGAGGTCTCCTTGATCAAGTCCAAGGAACTTGTCTACTCAATAAAACTGTGTGAGAACATCAAAGTCACCTAAAAATTACCTATTTCTGTAGCATATTTCTAGTGTGTCAACAGAAAGAATGCCATGCAACAAGAGTTATGAATTCTCTTAAGTATTTGCAGATCCTGTTTCCTATGTAGAAGACCTTAGCAACATGTCTACAAAGCCCTGATATTGCCAGTTCTACTTTTCAGCAATGAAAACTTGATGCCTTTTGTAACAGGTACTTTTGTCTAGTTATGGGGTGCAGCTGGCAGAACTACATGTCCAACAAATGAGTACACTGTGAGACTAACATAGGACCTGTTACTCACAGGATTGCCAACTCAGGATACACAAACACTTGGCTTGATTCCAAATGCAATTTTGGGTGAAAGAGACCTGTGGGACAAATTTGAAAAGTCATGGCTTGGGCAAATTGACCAAACCTGTCATGAGAAAGTTGAGATGGGCCAGGCCTCTTCTTTGGACCCTGCCAAAAGACATCCTCATTGTTGGAAGCCACAGGTGGATGAGGCAATGCGCTTCTTCAGCATGAGCCTCCATTCATTAATTGACTGACTGATATTCAGCCAGTGAATGGTTGGCATGTATGATACTAGATAGATCATCCAAATGATTTTAAGAGGTGTTAATGGTTAACCCATTAACACCAGGTGACATGATACTACAGTGGCAGCACTTGCTGCCGGTGACACAATATGAAGTCAAGGCTGTTTATAAGGTCAGCATGCTGGGTGATTGTGTGCGGAGCTGGTGGCCAGGGCCAGAGCAGGTAAAGAGCCCGAAGCATTACACCTGTGTGCTGATAATACCCAAGTGTTAAGACCAGGTGGAGCCAAAACTGTACGGTCATCATCAAGGTCATCAAGGTGAATGAATACTCCTGAAACAGCTCATCAAAAGTTCCCACAAAAAATACTTTGTGCCATGTCTAAATTGCAAGATTTTCCAAAAACTTACTGTATGATTTGCCAAAGATACTTCTAACTGTACAATTGTAGATGTGGAAAACATTTGGGATGGTTACTATATAGAAAATAGTAATCGAGAGAAATAAAAATCTCATGTTGACTTCAACTTGCTAGACAGATGAAAAAAGCAAACACAATTAGCTCGACTATTAACAATGCCCTTGGTACATGAGATATACATTTCTACCCATATAGTTAATATGACATACCACACGGCATAGTTTGCTTTAAATATCAATAAGTCATAGGATATAGGACATACAAAATTCCAGTACCCGATAAATTCCAAATAATTATCGAATTCCGACATAAATGGATACCTCGCTAATTCAGTCACGTTAACATTGCGGTATACTTACCCAAAAATACATAATCTAATTTAACTTCTAAGGCCGTTATCTGAGTTGTCAACAAAACATTTTTGATAGCAACCATACTGATAGCTATACTTTCTTAGTGATCTTAATCTTGCTTTGGTAAAAGGTTACAAAAATTACTACATATCGTAATCGCTTCTCAACCGCGTGTTTACGTCGATCAGCTGAGTTCCAAAACAAAAGGGATTGAGAATATAAATGTTTACGTTGAAGATTCTTTTTATTTCAAACTACTTTCATTAGTTGTTGTTTGCTATTCAAATATCAGTATATCAGCAATACTACTAATGATATAAAGTAGGCATTTATATTTCATATGTCTTTATATATTTGTGCATCCAATCCCTGCTCTCTCTCTCTCTCTCTCTCTCTCTCTCTCTCTCTCTCTCTCTCTCTCTCTCTCTCTCTCTCTCTCTCTCTCTCTCTCTCTCTTTCTCTCTTTCGCTCCCGATCTCTTTGTTGTCTTAATGAAAAGAACGTAAATTGGTTACTATACTATGGAGCAAACTAGTTTTTAAAAAGTTCTGTCTTGAGGACTAGTATATGCCAGCTTCATATTTGTTCATTTCGAAACTCTCTCTCTCTTTCTCTCTCTCTCTCTCTCTCTCTCTCTCTCTCTCTCTCTCTCTCTCTCTCTCTCTCTCTCTCTCTCTCTCTCTCTCTCTCTCTCTCTCTCTCTCTCTCTCTCTCTCTCTCTTTCTCTCTCTCTCTCTCTTTCTCTCTCTCTCTCTCTCTCTTTCTCTCTCTCTCTCTCTCTCTCTCTTTCTTTCTTTCTCTTTTGATATATATATATATATATATATATATATATATATATATATATATATTAACCCATTGCAGACGGGTGTCATAACATACATGACGGCGCAGATTAGGCCTAACAGACGGGTGTCAATGCATACCTGACATGACATCGGACCTGCTCACAACTGAAGCGCTACATGTTTCTAAAGCCATTTTATCCGTCCTCCAATTTTTAGCCGGTGCTACTAGCGTCGTAGACCGCCCGTCGTTGAGCATTGGGTGTATACATATACATACATACATACATACATATATATATATATATATATATATATATATATATATTTATATATACATATACACATATACATATATACACGTCTTTCCACCATTCCAGTCAGTATCGCAGCTTTCATCTCATTCCTCCTCATTGCATGTCCGAGAAATCTCATTTGTCTCCTTCTTGATGTCATCACTTCCCTTTCCACACCCATCTGCCTTAGCACATCCCCATTTGTTTTTCTTGCTGTCCATAGTATCTTCAGAATTCTCCTCCATGACCACATTTCAGCTGCTTCCAACTTTTCTTGCATCTTCCTGTTTACCGTCTAAGTCTCACACCCATGCAACAATGTTGACCACACAAAAGCTTTTGCTACTCGCTTTCTAATTTCGGTAGACAACTTCCTATTTGTCAGAAATACCTTCATCTTCGTAAATGCACTCTTCGCAATTGCAATGGTCGGTCTAATTTCCTTTTCACATCCGCAGTCTTCTGTTATCAAGCTCCCTAGAAACGAAAATTTCGCCACTTGCTCTATTCTTCTTCCTCTTGCCTCTATGTCTATTTAGGTCTCTGTATGCATTTTCATCTTGGTTTTTCATCCATCAAGTCAAATATTTCCTCAGTTATCCAGTTGTTTTTTCCTCTCCTCCTCCTTTCTGGATTTACATTTGGATTGCCTGCCTCTGTTGCATCACTGTTGGTATTATATACCTCTGTTTTAATTCTTTATTTCTCCTGATTATCTGTACATCTGTTATTGGTTTATTTTCTTCTCTCGTCAGTATCTTTATTCTCACCCTGATGTCAGCTACAATTGGGACGTGATCGCTGTCACAATCTGCCTCTGGATATGTCCTCATTTGTGTAACAGTATTTCTGTAGCTTCTCTTGATGGTCACGTAATCTATTTGATTTCGTGCTTTGTTTCCAGGTGCTTTCCATGTCCAAAAGTCTTCGCGGATGTTGCCTGAACCAGGTATTCATCTGCATTTGTTTTGTTTTTTTGTATTTTTTTGTTCACCAATTCAACCATTTTTCTCCTCTCACGTACACACACACACACACACACACACACATATATATATGCATATATCTAGTGTTCCGTTAATCTTTAGTATTGGTATGAAAATTGAATTGCACATCTGTTCTGTTCTTACACCCTCATTATATATCTGATTGGCCAAGATTGTAATATTTCTTAATGCAAATTCTCCCAAGGCCTCTGACATCTCGACCATGATCCCATCTTCTCCTGCAGCTTTCCCTTTCTTCATTTTACTCAGAGCAAATTTCACCTCATCCTCCATTATTTGTTCTCCATCTATATGCCCAGGATTTTCCTCTTCCTCTTCTTCTTCCTCTATTCTCTCATCTTCAAAGAGTTCTCTTACTTATTCCTCCCATCTTTCTTTCATTTCTTGTTTCCAAAAGAACTTTTCCTTCTTTGTTTTTGATAGCCTTTACATGATTATTTATTTTTCTTGTTATTTCTCGAATCCTGTCATACATCATTCTAGAATCTCTTTTTTCAAGATCTTCTATTTCTTTACATTGTTCATATAGCCAATTCTCTTTTGCTTCTATACACTTCCTCTTAATTTGTCTATTTAGTTTTCTGTATGCCTTTTCATATTGGTTTTAATGTCTCTTCTTTCATCCATCAAGTCAAACATTTCCTCAGTTATCCAGTTGTTTTTTCTTCTCTTCCTCTCTGGAAGTACTTTTGATTGCTTCCCTCTATTGCATCACTTAACCTTTGCCACTGTTGTCCAGGATTTTTTTGTCCAGGATCATTCTCGTCACATTCTTCCCCCAACGTCGCGTATTTATTTTCCATTGCCATTATATACCTCTGTTTTAATTCTTAATGTCTCCTGATCACTTGTACATCTCTTCTCTCGTCATTTTCTTTATTCTTACCCTGGTATCTGCTACAATTGGGACGTGATCGGTATCACAATCTGTCCCTGGGTATGTCCTCACTTGTGTAACAGCATTTTTGTACCTTCTATTGATTGTCACGTAATCTATTTGATTTCGTGCTCTGTCTCCAGGTGCTTTCCATGTCCAGGGTCTTCGCGGATATTGCCTAAACCAGATATTCATCAGTATTTGCTGTTTTTTTTCTGTACACCAATTCACCCACCTTTCTCCTATCTCATCCCTTTCCCCTAGTTCAAACGATCCCACAGCCTCTTCTTCACCACCTTCAACCACCTTTGCATTTATATCACCCATAAAAATTGTAATCTCATGAATCTTACATTGGTCTATTGCTTGATCCAATTTATCATAAAATTCATCCACTTCCTCTTCATCCCTCTCACTAGTTGGAGCGCATGCCTGTATGATAGCTATATCAAATGGTTTGCCTCTGATTTTCACCATAAGCACTCTGTCCGACACTGCCCAGTATCCGTTTAGGCACCTTGCCACTCTTGAGCTCATCATCACTCCAACTCCCCTCCAGCCTCATCATCACCTGGATGGACAAAAACACCATCTTCACTTTCCGTCTCGCCAACTCCCGGCCATCTGACCTTACTAATTCCCAGTAACTTCTCTGTCCTTCTATGTGCCTGCCTTCATTCATCTATATTTCTCTCTACCTAATTAGAGTTTTTCTCATCAGGCTAAAGTATTTCTAAAAATTCGGGCGTTACATATTCTACATGTCCTGTAGTAAAGAATCCCATGTCTCTTGCCATCTCTTTCACTCAATTCTCGTATTTCTTTACCTCTTTCTTCAAGAGGACGCTACACGCTCAATCTACTTAGTGTCATTACTATTTGTGCCAAATCTCCTTATTTATTTATTTTTCTGCATTTCTTTTCACTTTTACGGCAAAGTATATGTAGAGTATCTTTTTTTTCGAGCAAATAGTATACACTGAAACCATTTATCAATGGATGTAGAATCTATATTGGTATGTAATCCCACTATTCAACACAACTCAAAGGAAAATGTGGATCATAGAACTATTTGGACCAAAATTGAATTCGTAGGTAAGGGAAATCGACCTGGTTTTGGCCTACGGTTTACCGGAATTTCACATATCATAACAACAGTTTGTTACAGGTTTTATATAACTATTCATAGTTATATAACTATTCATTCATATATTCATTTTATATAACTATTCATATTTATATAACTATTCATTCATATATTCATTTTATATAACTATTCATACGCTTTAGTATTTGCTGACCCAGTATTCATTTGCAATTCAGCCGCCAAACATAATACGCGAAAAAGGACATATCCTTTGAAACTTTCCTTTGTAAAGGATATTCCTTCTGGGACCTCATGGCGAAGATCACGGCGTATTTGCTTCAAAGGGGACGTTGGCCCCTTTAATTACTTTGTATAGCTTTGTCCTTCATTAAGGTAATGATCTCTCTCTCTCTCTCTCTTTCTCTCTCTCTCTCTCTCTCTCGATCTGTCTATCTATCTACCTGTCTCTCTCTCGATCTGTCTATCTATCTACCTGTCTCTCTCTCTAATATATATATATA
>BOPN01004201.1:40000-45000 GCA_017312705.2 Penaeus japonicus | reverse complement strand
AGTGATTACAATTCTAAGGTAGTAAAATCCGCCCAGAGGAACCTTCACATGTTAGTGTCTCTTCAACAAATACAATAGCATTACCAGTCCCTTTACGCCATCATCAGCATCAAAGCGTAAAATGAAGTAAACTTGCCAAATGCTAGCCATCCAAACTCATCAGCTGTCAAACTGCTCATGATCCTTTCAGTCAAACAATCCCCATCACAAATTCTGCACTATGATTGTCACCACCACCAGAAAACAAATAATTCTACACACCAAACTCAAATGCCATCGTCAACCTCACAAACAATCACGCACTATTCCACAAAAAGGAAGAACTAATCAGTCCTAAACGATCATCAACATCCTCACAATCAGTCTATGGTCATACAATCCTTACCCCGGTTGTTTATCAATAGCCTCCATCACTCACTAGATGTTTCACTCATCAGCATCCTCACAATCAACCAATCAGTATCACAGATCCTACTCTATGAGCATTACAATCACCAGGAGAACTCACCATCTCTCACTCACCTCTCAACCATATCTCCTCATGATGGGTCAATCAAACATACATACCCGCCATCCCCGTTCACTAAATCCAGAATCCTGACAATCAATCATTCAGTACGGATCCTATCCCGGAGGTGTCACAATCACGCACCACCTCCGAAGAGCGTTCTCTGCCACGGCCACCTCCGGCGCCCCACTTACGTCTTGGACGCGATCCAGGACTAACGCCGACTGACTGACTGCTCGAGGCCTTTCGTGCATCTTCCCTTTCTTTTCTCTTTAATTCTCTTTTTTATACCTGTTTTGCAATCTTCCTTTCTTTCTTTCTCTTTTCTTTCATTCATCTCGTTGCTCTGCCTTGTCTTTCTTTCTTTTTTTCTTAAATAGCTATTTCTCTGTGTTCTTGCTGATATGTTTTTTTCTTTTTCTCCTGCTCTCTCTCTCTCTTTTCATATTTCTCTATAGTTTTATCATATTTTCTGTTAAATGTTATTCTTTTCTTTTGTATTAATTTCAATTTTATTTGTGCTTTCTTCTTTTTTGCTAATCATCAACTTATTATGTTCCCTTCCTGATTTTTTTTTTCTTATATTTATTCTTTGTCTCTTTACTTCTCCCCTTCGTACTCTTTCCTTCTGTCTCTCTTAATTCTGTCTCCTCCTCCCTTTATTTTCCCTTTTTTTATTATGCGTTTTCTTCTCTATATTTTTTTCTTTCTGTATATTTTTCACTGTCTTTATCTTTTATCATTTTCTTATACTTTTTTTTCAGAAATCCTCTTTCATTTTCATTTCCTCTCTTTCCAACGTTCCTCTTACGTTAAATTACAGTATTTACTTGTAAGTCTCTTTTTATATTAATTGTCTTTGGATTTTCTTCTCTTCTCTTTTGATCGTTTTCCTTTTATGCTTTCCTGTTTTCGTTGCTTTTTGCTTTGTTCATTACGTAGCCATTAACTTTTCTTATATCTTGTATACATACATACATATATATATATATATATATATATATATATATATATATATATATATATATATACCTATATATATATATCTATATCTATCTATCTATCTATCTATCTATCTATCTATCTATCTATCTATCTATATATATATATATATATATATATATATATATATATATATCTATATCTATATCTATATCTATCTATCTATATATATATGTATATATATATATATATATATATATATATATATATATATATATATACATATATATATATATATATATATATATATATATATATATATATATATATATATATAAGTTTCTTCTTTATGTTTTTTCTTTTTTTAGTTACATCTCTTTTTCCTTTATTTTGCTATTTATTTATTAATCTATTTTCTGTGCTTCCTTTCATTTTGCCTTTGTATCTATTTTTTAAAATTTTATTCTCTTTCATTTTCTGAATTTCTTTTTTTTTTTCCCTTGCTTCTTATTCTCGTTATATCTCTTCCATTCTTTACCTTTCCTTTTCTTCTTCTCGTCTCTTAATATTCTTTCCTTTTTTCTTGATTAGACATTCCTCTCTTTTCCTCTTTGGTTTCTTATCTTTTATTGGGATTACTTTATCCACCGTCTTCTCACTTTTTCTTTACTTCGTTTTATTTTGCTTTTCTCCTGTTTCCTTTTTATATTTTTTTTTATTTATTTATTTTTTATCTATCAACATCTTCCTTCACTTCGAGTTTCTACTCTTATAATTACTTTTTTTACTCTTATTATAAATTCCCCTCTTTAATTTTACTTTACCCCTTTCATATTTTTTCTCTGATTTTCTATTCCTTTATTTGTTTGTTTCTTATTCATTTCATTTGTTGTTTTTTGCATTTTCTTCTGCATTTCTTTTTTATTCATCCGCTGTTCTTTTCCATATAATTTTCTTTTTCTCTTATTCTCTTTTCTGTTGTTTTCTCTTTACTTTCTTCTGTTTCTTTTAATTGCTTCTCCTTTTCTCCTTTGTTATTATTTCTTTTCGTTTCTCTCTTTTTCTTTTCTTTGGATTGGCTTTTCTTATAGACTTTTTTTTATTATTTTTTTCATTTTCTCTTATTCATATTGTCATTTTCTTCTATTCGTTTTTTTTTTTTTTTTTTTTTTTTTTTTTTTTTTAGCTTTTTCTCTATCACTTTTATTTATTTATTTTTTTTTGCACTGTCCCCATTACAATTTATTTTCCTTTCTTTTGATCATATATTTTCACTCCTTTTCTCTTTTCTTCTTTTTTATTTATTTTTTCACTTCCGTCTTTCTTTCTCTTCTTTCTATATTTTATGTTTTCCTTTTCTTTTTTCTATTGCCGCATTAGTGCTTTTCTCCTATTATTATATTTTTTCTTACTCTTTTTCCAAACGCATAAATGACCGGCAACATTACGATTTCCATGTAGCACAGCTTTGTTTGAGGAAAATAAAGCCTCGTGGAATCAAATATACCCTACAAATATACTATATAAATATAGTCTGAATATAATCTGAAAAAAAAATTGATAATGTTATTCATGTCAAACCTCACCTGAGTCAGTTGAGTTGGTTGAGTTAGTTGAGTTGGTTGAGTTGGTTGAGTTAGTTGAGTTGGTTGAGTTAGTTGAGTTGGTTGAGTTAGTTGAGTTGGTTGAGTTAGTTGAGATGGTTGAGTTAGTTGAATTAGTTGAGTTGGTTGAGTTAGTTGAGTTGGTTGAGTTAGTTGAGTTGGTTGAGTTAGTTGAGTTGGTTGAGTTAGTTGAGTTGGTTGAGTTAGTTGAGTTGGTTGAGTTAGTTGAGTTGGTTGAGTTGATTGGCAAAGTGTAGATATAGTGTGTCGGTGTCCCTCTCAGCGTCTGGGAGTTGGAAGCACATAGACATAGATTTCGGCTTTCTATTCTACTGCAACACGAATGTTTGTCTTTTTACCATCACACTCATTATCAGAGACATCATTATCATATCATTAGCGAGTGTAATGACTTGTAGTACTGCGTATTTTCTACTATTAGGCCTACATGGCTAATTACTTCTGTGGGGACGTGAGGACGTGAAGGAGACGTATTGTTGCCATATCAATCATTTGTTTCATGTGATAGTCCTCTGGAGAAGGAAGTCATTATGGGACATCACACCAGACTTTAGGGGTGACTTCTTTTTATTGTATTTATTTTTTTCTTTTGTTTCTTGATTTTAGCTTTTCTTCCAGATTTCTAGTTTCAATTTTTCTTGTCATCTTTGTTTTTTCTTCTGTTTTTCTACTTACTCTTCTTATTTTATTTAAATTCTTTTTTTTCTTTCGTTCTTCTTTTCTTGTAACTTCTTTCTTCTCTGTTTTCTCTCTTTCTCCCTCTTTCTCTCTCTCTCTCTCTTCCTTTCTCTATTCTATTCGCATGTCTCATTACTTTTTATTAGTTTTCTTTTCTCTTTCTTAAACTTTATATGCTGTTGTTTTTCCCCTGTATTTCTTCCCACTCTATTCTTATACTTTTATTTTCTTATCTTTAAAGTATATTTCATCTCTTTTCCTTTTATTTCGTTCTCTTTTCTTTCTTTCGATCTATTTTCTGTTTCCATCTCTTACCTTTCGTTTCCTGTTCGTCTTTTTATTTGATTTCTTTTTCTACCCATTTTGTTATAATTTTATACGTATTTTTTTTCTCTTTTTCGTTTATTTTTATCATTCTTTCTCTTTTTCGTTTATCTTTATCATTCTTTCTCTTTATATTATTATTATTATGATTTTGCCTTTCCTGCCCTTGCTCTCAGTATTTCCTTCATGTTTTTTTTAGTTATTTTCTCTTTTTCTCTTAATAGTTTTGTCTCCAGTGCTCTCCTTATTAACCTTGCACTTTTTATTATTTTTATCTTTGTGTTTTCTTATTCCTATTTGCATGTGTACTATTTTTTCTGATTTCCTTTTCTCTTTTTTTTATAACCGTCTATTTTCTCTTAATTTTCGAGATGAACAAACATTTCGGAAATTGGCCACTGATGATGTATAAAGTGTCTTATTCATTGAGGAAATTAAAGGGTTTTGCTTGTATGCCAAGCCCTTGTATCGCCTGATTCTGATAATTCTTTATTTTGTATTGACTGTGTAAGAACCTTCACCTAACTTGATGTTATACCAGTCAGCTTTTTGTCCAATATGAAGACTAGAATCTGCCAACAGTTATGTTTCCACCACATGTCGACCAAGCTCTAACTCGACCTCCAGTACATACATACTTATGAAACTTTCGGCAGAAATTAGATTAAAAAAATGTTTTTTACAGATTCTACTTAGACGCTACAGTAAACATTACCCTCTATTTTCCTCCCTTCCTTTCTTTCTTTCTTTCTCTCTCTCTCTCATAAAATGAATAAAGAAAAAAAGAATAAACCTCCTTCCATCCTCACGGTCCTCCTATTTCTTTATTCACTTTTGTTTTTTCTCTTTATTTACCCATTTACTTTATTTACTTATGTTTTTCAACTCACATTCCTTTCCGTTTTTCTCTTTACTCTCTGTTC
>BOPN01004201.1:12500-17500 GCA_017312705.2 Penaeus japonicus | reverse complement strand
TCCTTCCCTAGTCTTCATTTCCTCATTCCCCTTCCCCCATTTATTTTCCTTCCTTCCCTATCTTGCTTCCTTTTCTTATTGCTTCTCATCAATATTCCGGCTTCTTCCTCTTTTTTTGTTTGCACTCTACTTCCCTTCACGCCCTCTCCGCGTTTTACCCCCGTCCTACTTCACACTTAACCCCCCAACCCCCCCGCCTTCTCGCCTATACCCTTTACCCTTTCACCCCTTCCCACTTCTCCCTCCACCCCTTCCAGCCTCCCCCCTTCACCCTTTCTCTCACCTCTTCACCCTCCCCCCCTCTTTCAAAATCCCGGAGGAAGAATCAGGAACCGCTGAGGAGTTCCCGAAAAACTTCCTCACTGTGAGTCGTAACTGATGGTTGAACTTCGGTGGAAGTATCCGAGGCAAAGGAGAGAGAGAGGGGGGGGGGGGGTAAAAGGGGAGATGTAAAGAGAGGAGAGAGAGAGAGAGAGAGAGAGAGAGAGAGAGAGAGAGAGAGAGAGAGAGAGAGAGAGAGAGAGAGAGAGAGAGAGAGTGAGAGAGAGAGAAAGAGAAGAGAGAGATAGAGAAGAGAAGAGAGAATAAGGAGTGTGAGAGAGGGGAGACGCGAGAGAACGGGAGATTGGTGGGACAAAGAGAGAGAGAGAGAGAGAGAGAGAGAGAGAGAGAGAGAGAGACAGACAGACAGAGAGAGAGAGTGAGAGAGAAAGAAAGAGAGAGATAGAGAAGAGAAGAGAGAATAAGGAGTGTGAGAGAGGGGAGACGCGAGAGAACGGGAGATTGGTGGGACAAAGAGAGAGAGAGGAGACAAGGGAGGGGTTTAAGGGTGGAAGTGAGAGGGAGAGAGGGTAGGGGAAGGAGAGAGTATAGAGCAGATATTTATCCGGAGGTGAATCCTTCCGGCACATGATTGTAATTGGTGTCATGGTTAGTTTCGTGGAATTAAGGAGCACTTTTTTTTCTTTTTTCATTCACTTAATTTATTATCATTATTTAGTCTTAGTCTGTACCTTTCAGTATGATTTCAGAGTGTATTCAGAATGGAGTTCGTCGTATGAGATGCAGCTTGCCCTTCCAATCTCTCTATGAAGAGCATGTTTCACCCTGTAAAAGGATATAAACTCTTGTCATATATTATCGGGGTGTTTGTTGTGTCTACATGAACCTTTCGGTAGTAGGGAGTTGTAGATCACTTACATCAAACTTATTTTAATTGCATGTAAAACAGTGATAAACGACACATATAATAAACGGTTAAATAACATAAACACAACCGTTTGCAGCATATGTAAAGAACTTGAGATTAATAATAATGATAAAAATAGCAGATATTACAGATGTTAACGCGAGACAACAAGTGCATATCGTGATGGTCTTTATTGGTGTGTAAATATAAAGCAACAGTAATTATACGAGGAAAATAATAGGAACGTAGGTTTTTATCATGCGCTCTCCAGGAAAACTGCTCGCTTCGCCTACATGTTACTTGGAAATCATGTAGGGATATTATACTATTATTGTAATCCTACATGACAAATTGTACTACTATTGTATTCCTCCTCAATCATTAGGGTGACTAGTTGATAAACAGCACATGACCTGCCGTTGTCACAGCGTTTGATCTTAGTTTGTTGAAAGATCACACTGACAAGGTGCTTGAGTTAGCAGTACTGATGAGATATTTCAGCTGTGAGAATATTAATCCAGGAATATGCAGCCGCTGTGATAGCCCCTACAAAGCGAGCAGAGGGGATGCTACAAATGTAGAGCCACACAGTGGTGATTACCAAACGCACTTTAATTTGTTCATAGTCACTCATGATTCGGAATAGCCCATTCACTCATGCGCGCGTGCGCTTACGCACTTAATCAAAAACACACACACATACACACACATAAACACACACACACATAAACACACACACATAAACACACCCACATACACAAACACACATGTAAAATTTTGCAGTTACATTATTACTTCTGGTGAACTTGGCTTCTGACATTCCAGTGTAAAGTTCAAAAGAATGTCATCTGTGAATTTGGACCAGAACGTCCAGAATATCATTCAACTTCAATATTAAATATTAAAGACATTTCGCTAGAATGTACTCAGAAATAACAATCTTGTAGGAGCGAAATGTTTGCAAATATAATGTTTTGTGAAAAAAAGTAAAAATGTGGAATATATTACATTATTAAAAAAATAGAAATGTTGAAAGAAAAAAAACTTATCTACAACAACTAAAAAGAAAGAAAAAAAGTGCTTTGACACTCCTTACATTATGGACAGGAGTTTTAGCGGTGAGTTTGATAACGGGTGGTGAGGACACGTACCCATGGATGATGCAGAGTGGCTGCGGACGAGCACGGCGGTTTTACGCGGCCCCATGTGTTGAGGGAGACACACACACATATACACACTCACAGGGAGAGAGAGAGAGAGAGAGAGAGAGAGAGAGAGAGAGAGAGAGAGAGAGAGAGAGAGAGAGAGAGAGAGAGAGAGAGAGAGAGAGAGAGAGAGAGAGAGAAAGAGAGAGAGAGAGACAGACAGAGAGAGAGAGAAAGAAAGAGAGAGTGAGAGTGAAAGAGAGCGTGTGTGTTAGATGTGTCAGAGACGTCAGAGATGTAAGAGACTTCCAAGATGGTAGCGAAAGCGAATCACTGAGCGAGAAATCCCCGACGAGTACTATCCATCCAAGCTGCAAGAACAAAAACATAGACTTATTAACCAGGGAAAGTCACGTTGACCAGGTTGATCCCAATAAAGCGGACAGTCTCAGTCCACTTTCCACCATCGTGCAAATTACACATCTTCGCCTGACATCTCGTCCTCGGGTGAGACCTCGAAGCCCTACCTACGAGGGCCGGTCTACCCGGGCGCCCTACGCTACACTCCTCCCATCATGCTACCCTTGCAAAAAAAAAAAAAATAAAAAAAATAAAAATAAAAATAAATAAAAAATAAATAAATAAATAAATAAATAAAATGCTGGTTTTACTGCTCCCATCAGTACTAGTAGTGACTGTTCTCAAACCGACAAGCTGGTGGCAGTGATGGAATACTTCCTTTCGGCCGACAAAGAACTTGTCTATCCACCCACATGTATGTGCTTATGTGTTAAATAGTGCGAGGGGCTAGGACGGTTGTTTTCAAAGATATTTTTCGCGTTTCTGTCAACATTATGCTCTTATCGGTGATCGATGAGTCCATTTAGCCCTTCTGAGATCGTTTTTTTCGCAGGGTTGGATCGCCTTTGCATTTTTTAATTTTTCTTCAAAATACACTCTCGTTATTCCATCAGTCGTGTAACTAGGGTATCATTAGTAGCACTTCGGTAATATATAATATTTAGAATCATTTATGATACTAAAATCAGGACAATATTAGTAAACACAATGGTTCATGATGCCCAGCCCGAACATTTTAAGATCTGGCTCTTCTCCGAAGGGATAAGGACCTCATAAGGTGGATTACCTATCATGTAAAAAAATGAATCAAAGAAAATATTTCAACATGCTTCAACTACTTCTATTTTATATGCTTTTAATTTGTTAATGTTTCTTTGTATTGATGAAGTCGCTTGTTCTTCATCTACTGTATGTAAGTCAGGAACATGAGTGGTGTCTTAAGTTCGTGATATATTCTTGGGAAATTCCCATCAAACGGTGATACCCCCCCCCCCCCCGCCTATCAGCTATCATACGATTATAATACTTAACATCATTTATGTTTAGCCTTATCATCATATACGAAATTTGAATCCATTGTTTGTTTGTTAATCTTATTAATTAGCCACAGACTAAACTCAATCCCAATTAGTTTGTATTTTGTCTAATTTTCTTTATCTCCCTATTGACTGATTTGAATTTGATTAATTTTCTCCGTAAACTGTGGAGATTAAGCTGCACTCGCCAAACAGTAGCGTAATTTACCCGTAAAATTATTTTCCAAATCAAAGAACAGAGATGAACAAGGATTGGAAGTGAGTCGGCTCTTATGTGCTGCTTGCCAGTCATTTGACGGGTCGATTAATGAGCCAAAATTCCCGACCAGGATCAATATCATTACCATTAAAATCATTTTCTTTTTTTCTTTTTTTTTATAAACTTATTCGTTTAGTTGTTTAGTTGGAATCTGTCATATATGACGATGCTTACTATATTATCGTGAACATTTGACCTTTCATATTTGTTATTTCAGTAAAGTCTTCTTTTCTTTTTTTTTTTTTTTAAGAAATAAATCCATGCACGACCGAGATCACCCCTCTTACGTACACATGCATACACTCATGCCCTCTGTATGCACTCATTTTCACTTTCTCATCATACTCTCAAACTCTACTTTTTTCAATCTTGCCTTAATCTATCCCATAATTTTATTCACACACACTCTTGACACTGCAACATTTGTGTCACGAGGTATAATCAGTCAATAAATTCAGTGACGATTTGTGCCAACCAAAACTCATTATCGCCCTAAGTTTGTTGAACGCAAAAGTTGATAGTTACTCGCACATTTCTACTGCCTTCTAGCATTGAGCTCTATTTATACCGAGACATTCAGGGGGTCAAGTGAGCCTATGCAGGGTGCCATCGTCGTCTCCTCTATCTATCTGAGTAAGCTCGAGATGTCTCTTGCAGGTCGCTGTAACAAACCCCCTCCCTATATCCAGTTACGGGCGCTCCCTCCCCACTGCTTTTTGGCTACTTATAGACAGTTTTAATTTATCTTCTAATCGACTTATAGACAGTTTTGATTTATCTTCTAATAGACTTATAGACAGTTTTAAATTATCTTCTAATAGCCTTATCTCTGCTTTGATCCTTTCTCTCTTGACATGATTTTTTATTTTATTATTATTATTTTTTTCTTAACCTTATTTTTCTTGTTTCTTAACATGAGCCTTTAATCTCTTGGTATAATATTCTTGTTTCTGTTGTTTTTTTAGGGGGGTATAAATATTCTACAAACCTCTTTACATGCATTATAAAGC
>BOPN01004200.1:130000-132427 GCA_017312705.2 Penaeus japonicus | reverse complement strand
AGAGAGAGAGAGAGAGAGAGAGAGAGAGAGAGAGAGAGAGAGAGAGAGAGAGAGACAGAGAGACAGACAGAGACAGAGACACAGAGAGAGAGAAAGGAAGAAAGGAAGAAAGAAAAAGAGAGAGGGGGAGTGTCTGCACTCACATGTGCCTGTGAAGTATTCGGGATTTCCAAAGAGCTTTTTCCTAGTGTTCTCTTCCTGTACAAGTAATACCAAAATAGAAGCAGAACAACCTTCGAAGGTGATCACAGGTGCCGATCTTTTCGCCTTTTTTGTACTCTCGGGTTGTGCCAAAATCATGATAATTATCGGTCGTGCGAGGCATTGTGAATACGGTATTGGAGAAATTCTTGGACACAATCGCTTGAATCAGCTGTTGGAAAGGGGGTAATTACAGTACAGTCAGTCAGTACCCGTTCTCAGAATCATCAAATTAACCGATACTTCATTCACCTAGATTATTGACCCGTATTTGAATTAGTAAAGAAAGAAACATGTATTGAAAAGAATATAAATGTAAAACATTGACAGGAATGAGTAAATCTCTATTAGTTTGGTGTTAAAGAAAAACTGAATCAAGTAGAAAGTAAACAGCCCAGATCCAAACAATAAAAAAAAAAAAAGTTTTTCCAAGACCTATTATACAAAAGAAAAACACTTCTAACCCCCTTGGTGACTGCGACTTGAAAATGTAATGAAGAAAGCAGTAATCATGCCTGTTTCATTAATCATCGTAAGTCATTAATTCGCAACCACTTGCACAGTCAGAGAACCTCTATATAAATAATCCCCAGCAAATGACACTGGATTTTTTTTTTCTACAAGACAAAGAAACGGTAATGTTATGAGAGGTATTTGCATGTACAAGTTACATTAGATTACTAAAGTGTCCTTAAGCATGCAGCAATATCCATCATAAGTTACTTAATTTTTCTTTTAAAGATTTCAGAAAAAAAATAATACATATTGAAAAAAATACATATATGGATGCATTCATCTTAAAAAGAAGTTGATGATGCTTTTAAAGAAGGAAAAGAAGGAAAGGTAGCAAGGGACAATGGCTTAATTGAAACAATGATGTCAGAGACTTTCCCATGGTTTTAAAAGCTATTATTTTGGATATTTCAAAGAATCGCACGAAAAATCTGGGGAAATGTTACGACTGATTAGAGAGTCAAAGAGAGAGAGAGAGAGAGAGAGAGAGAGAGAGAGAGAGAGAGAGAGAGAGAGAGAGAGAGAGAGAGAGAGAGAGAGAGAGAGAGAGAGAGAGAGAGGGTTATTCCAATACACATGAGTTCACAAAAGAGAGATAGATGGATGAAGAGATGGAGATAGACAGATAGATAAATGGGCATATCTATGAATAGACATACACAAGGAAGAAAAAAAACAAAAAGTTAAACACAAAATAAAATAAATGAGTCATAAAATAACAAAGAAGGGACAATTCTTGTATTCGGAAAATCTTCCCTCGGCCAAACCACAGGCAAATTCTATCTCTTAAACTAAATGACTTGCTCAAAATCCCGGCTTTTGGGTAGGACGTGAAATCAAAATGTGTTTATCTGTATGAGAAACTTTCCTCCAAATATCAAATGCTTTTATTGCAGAATTAAAGCGAAATTTGTAATTTGAATTATGTGAAATGTGCAAGGTAAATGTTGCACAAAATATGAAGAGTGAACTAATATTTCTAAATCGTACTTAGAGAGATATAGTTAATTACTTAGGAAAGACCTTCGCATATGTAATGTTTTCTATGAAGCAGCACTCATGTTTAAAATATTACTTCTAAGTAACTTCTAAGTGAGTGTGTGTGTGTGTGTGTGTGTGGGTATGTGTGTGTGTATGTGTTTGTGTGTGCGTGCGTACGTGACTGATTAATAATATCTTTCCTCCTCTTGTTTTTACGTTACGACCTCTTCAATGCCTGCAATAATTCATCAACAAGAACCTTTCCCTTATCAAGATATGAATCTTGATGAATACTCAAGAACACTTCCAAGAACAAAGCAACGACTCACCGTTGAAAATAAATTTTCCTTTAGAATAACTTTCGTTTTTTTTTAAAGCCATTCAGGATGAGAAATTCGTCTACTAATCTGTTACTTAATTCAGCCAAATTCAGATTCCTTTGTCATTAAGTCATTTTATTGATTTTTTTTCGCGCTTCATATATACGATTATACATTTTGCATGCAGTTGCTTGAACCGTAAAACCTTAAACATTCATACTTCAGAGAGAGAGATAGACAGATAGATAGAGAGAGATAGAGAGAGAGTTAAATAATGACGCAAGCAATTTGCTTATCCAAAAGGCTTTTGAGAAATAAATATTTTTTTTTTCTCTGTTAACTGGATATAACCCGAACTTTGCGGTTTAAATTTCGAGGAAAAGAGGATGGTTGCTTTTAGTTATCTCAATAA
>BOPN01004200.1:125000-127500 GCA_017312705.2 Penaeus japonicus | reverse complement strand
TACATGCATACACACACACACACACACACACACACACACACACACACACACACACACATATATATATATATATATATATATATATATATATATATATATATATATATATATATATATATATATATGTTTTGTGTGTGTGTGTGTGTGTGTATGTGTGTATAGTGTGTATATGTACATGTTATATAATACACACATATATATATAAATATATATATACATATACATATATAATATATATATATATATATATATATATATATATATATATATATATATATATACATATATATATATAAATATATATATATATATATATATATATATATATATATATATATATATATATATATATATATATATATATATATATATATATATATATATATATATATATATATATATATATATATATAAATAGATATGTATATATATGTATATATATATATATATATATATATATATATATATATATATATATATATATATATATATGTATATGCATGTATATATAAACACACACGGACGGCGCGCGGTTATCCGTCATGTAACCCTTATGCAAATTCGGACAGCAATGATTCTTCCATTTTCTCCGTCTCAACAGCTGCTATTCGCTTCTTTCTTCCATTTTCTTTTAATGAACTGCAGTGTTTCATGTCACGTCTTCATGTGTGTATTTAAGAATATTTGTACATATAGACATCTCTCAACTCATTTGTTTTGTTGACAAGTTTCCTCTGCAACGTTGTTATCATATGCGCCCGACGTACCGAGCACCCCTTGCATGGAGCTTTCGACGTGACATTGCAACAGAGCGAAGGCAGGACCGAAATGCAGAAGGAAGGGCACTCCATCTGCGGCCGATCCATCTGTATGCAATTCAGGCGTCCGATTGCGCTGCCTCCGCGCCGGCTGTGCTCAGCGCCATCAAAGGCTTCGGTGCAATGGGGACTGCAAGAGACTGCAAGAGACTGCAAGTGATCCTTTCCCTGTGAGAGAGTAGCCTGTCTCCAGCGATGCAGGAAACGAATTGTCTGAAAAATGGCCTCCCTCCCTCGCTGCCGTAAGTGGATCCTCCATGATGCATCAGCAGGAAAGTAATAAAAGCAAACAACGCCAGGCAGAAGAGGAGGAAAACTGGCCTGTAAAATACTCATGTGCGTTGCATGAATTAGTTGCATGATCCGCTGGTGTGACGTCGAGCAGAATGGGTATGGACCAGAATGTCTGATGTGTTTTCAACATCTGAAAGATAAATTTAAATGTAGGTTAGATGTATACATAATCACGGGATCGCTATTTTTGTGTGGTAGCTGCTATCTGGAAAGTAGAGAGAAAGCAAGGATGAAAATAGAGAGAGAGAAAAAACTAAAGATAACATTAAATAAAGCAGCCAGTTGTTTCAGTCCCCCCTTGATCACTGGTTGATTGTTCTCCGCGAGGCAACCGCAACGCCACAAAATTGCTCATAAGTTACAAGAATTGACGGCAAGTTTACAAGCATTACCCTTACTTGCACGACCAGGCACTGAATGTTATAACAAGCACATACTGCCTCTTACTTAGTGGTCTTCTTGTGTCGACTTCTGACTCATAACATTAGTCAACCGATATACCATAACAAATCATGCGTATTGTTTTTTTTCCACCCTGTTTACTCAATATTTTCATTTCTCTCTATTCTCTTCTCGGGTTTAGTTTTTGCTCTCATTCTTGTTATCATTTTATGTTCTCTTGGATTATGGCATATTGCAGTTACTAGAAATTTTCATTCCATTTTTTCGGTTTCGTTTTATCTTAGCTGTCCTTCAATTTCTGTTTAAAAAAATATTTTCTCAGTCATTCTACTTCTTATTTCTTTGTCCTTTTGACCTTCGTGTTGCTCTCCTCTCCTTCTCAAGATCTTGTTTTTATCGTGATTTTTTTCCTCATCCAAATCCTTCGCTTTTCTTACTTCCGTTACATTCACAGGCCGGCTTCGAATTACTTGCCCTTCCCTCACCTTTACCTAACCTAACCTGCTGAAGCCTCGTGGCATTTATCTTGTATATTAGTTTGTCCTCTTTTGATTTTGTTTTCGTTCTGTTGTTATCATCTCTTATTCAATTTCCTTTTATATCTCTGTTTCTCCAAATAATCAAATTATCGGGGTTACCAAAGGAGTATTAACGAAAAAAGCGAGCTTCCATGTTACGCAATTTTTTTCGGGAGCTCCTTTCATGCGTACGTCCCCCCCCCCCCCTCCTCCCCTCTAGTGGAGTACGTTGTTTAAGGAAATGGCTTGATTTTCGTCGATTAGATTGCTATTGTTTTTATTTTATTTTTTATTTTTTTTTATCATATTCATGTCTTAGTTTTCTGTTTACTTTCTCCAAGTGATGTTATCCCTTGCTTTCTCTACGCTTTGGACGCGATACTCTCCCGATGTCTTTTTCATGTTTTTATTTTTTCTCGTAATATTGCATTATGGTGTTTTTCTTATAAATATCTCTATACGAGAAAA
>BOPN01004200.1:112500-115000 GCA_017312705.2 Penaeus japonicus | reverse complement strand
ATATATACATATATGCACAGACATACATACATACACACACACACCGCACACACACACACACACACACACACACACACACACACACACACACATACACACACACACATACACGCATACATACATATATGCACGTGTGTTTGTGTGGTTCGTATTTTCTATTCGCTGGCTTGCAGAACGGAGGAAGGCGAGGCGCCCTCGGCGGGGTCTGCCAGAGGCTTCCGTGAGCGACTATGACGACGAGGAAAAAGGCGTCGAGAGAGCGACTGGCACTGGCAAGCGAGAGGTCCCTTTGTCTGGCCAGTTTTCCCCCCCGGAGGCCAGAGGGGATTGTGAGGGGAGGAGGCTTCTGTGGGTGGGATGGTATGAATAATGATAACAGTAATTGTTATCAGCTGTAGTATGATTAGGATCAACGCCGTTTATATCTTTGTATCTCTTTTATCATCAGGATCTCTTCTATCCTCATTTCTTTTTATTTCCAGAAGAACTCTTACGTCATGTGAACAGACAACATCCGTGATCAAACTCCTCTCAACATCTACCACTACAAGACCTGGTCTCGTGCACTCCTCTTAACGCCCCGTCTGGATCTGAAAGTCCTGGGCGTGTTTGCATACATCATTCTCTTGGATTGCTTCTGTCACATTGTTGGGCAACATGTCAGCTCTATTAATGCTCTTGGTGTAGTAGACAATTTATTATTATAAGATTGTGTCTCACAATATTTATTCTCGTTCAACAAGTGATCTGTGCTGTGTGTGTGTGTGTGTGTGTGTGTGTGTGTGTACACACGTATTTGTGTGTGGGTGAAATTCCCTTTCAAGAGATCAGTTCCAAATTCATATCACATACAGTGAAAGATACACCGAATTACTGATAGACTAAAGAATGCTGAGAATCATCGCTTAAAAAAATACATTCTACAGCTCTGAATTCGGGGTCTGCGCTTCTCAAGTTTTCTTCCTAAATCACTAAAAACTAAAATGGTTAATACTAACTTCGACAAAGACGGATATACACTCGTCTCTAATTGAGAACTCGAGTCTAGTTCTGCATCAGCGAGAACAGTGAATACTTAATTAAAACCAATAATTTGGAACAATTTAGAAATCTAACCCGGCTTTGTAAAAGTGAAGACGTACCAATGGATAATTATTACCATAGACTTTTTAATTAACTGATATACTATCGTTAATTTATTTCATATCAGAATGATAATAATGATAATGACAGCAATGATAATAATGATGATGAAAATGGTGATGATGATAATATTAATGATAATGATAGTATCAACAATAAAAATAACAATAATGGTAGCGTAATGATTATGATAACGATGAGGATAATAACAGCGATAATATCGATAAAGATGGAACGATAATTATGATAGTAATGATAATTATAATGATAGTAATGATGATTATAATGATAGTAATGATAATTATAATGATAGTAATGATAATTATAATGATAGTAATGATAATTATAATGATAGTAATGATAATTATAATAATAGTAATGATGATTATAATGATAGTAATGATAATTATAATGATAGTAATGATAATTATAATTATAGTAATGATAATTATAATGATAGTAATGATAATTATAATGATAGTAATGATAATTATAATTATAGTAATGATAATCATAATGATAGTTATGATAATGATAATGATAGTAATTATGATTATAATGATAGTAATGATAATTATAATAATAGTAATGATGATTATAATGATAGTAATGATAATGATTATAATAAATAAAAATGGACGATGTTTATGACTTTCAACTTCCTCGTAAAAGTTGCCTGAGTAAGACAAGATTATTGATCATGGATCTTTAGTATAATATAATTTCTCAATAAAATGTGGCAATTATACTACGCCGTATATGCATAGTGTGTGTTATATCATAGCCATATCTTATTCTACAAATTTCGATGGCAGGCTCAGTCTATTGCATTCTATCAGCTGATCTGCATAGACGTGACTTCGACCCTCGTCATGCCACCATGCAAATAAAATCGCGTGTAGGCTTATCTAGCTTTTCGAGTGACATTTGAATCCAGTTTTATTCAAAATCGATCTTCGTTATTTTTTTAATGAGGAGATATTGCCATGTTTATCTTGCCATCCGGAACGGTTAAGCTCTTGCAAATATGGAAAAATGAAAATCCTGCGACTTTCTCCGACATTTTATGTGTGGCTAAATTGGAGCATAAAACGTATATAAAGAGTGCAGTTAATTTTCATATCATTAGCATTATTTGTCATATGATACGATATTATGTTTATATACATATATATATATATATATATATATATATATATATATATATATATAGATAGATAGATAGATAGATAGATAGATAGAATATTATTTGTTCCAATCTCTCTCTCTCTCTCTCTCTCGGAATATTCAAAACAATAACTCTTCATATTTATGTGATTTTCACTGGATATTCGTTGTCTCCAACCTGCAGATATCA
>BOPN01004200.1:55000-67500 GCA_017312705.2 Penaeus japonicus | reverse complement strand
AGTTCTTATCTCCGCCAATATTAACACGTATTATTCTGTATATAAAACTGTTTCACTCTAACAGGATTTGAAATTTATGCAATCTAACGTCCCTGATTCAAATGTTATTACAAAAGAAAATCTTTCGTTTTTTTTAGAGTGTGTTTATATATATCTTTTATCATTACTTTTTTCCTTCTTTTTCGCGAGGGAGAAGTGCATTTTCTTGGATCAGAATTGCCCAAAACAAGATCTGCTTTGAAAATACCCCATATACTTACAATTATTAATATCACCTGATGTTGATGCGATGGAATACTTTCAGCTACAGAAATCTCATTGAAACAAGGTCTGGGAGTAATTTTCTGCCCCTCGGTGCTTTACATGCTGAAAAGGATTTCGGGATAAATGAACATTGTCTGAAGCATGTTAGAGTTCCTGATCGCAAGGTCAGCAGTGTGAACATTGACTTTGGAGTATCTTTCGCAAGAACTATGCTGATATGATAAATTCTCAAAGGAATAGAAGCTGTAGCATTATGACTAGTTGTTACAGGAGAATTTCTACCACGGCTTTCACAAGATAAGAGAATACACGTGTCCTGGCATCTGGCAGGTCGGCGAATGAGGAAGAAACACTGGAATGAAGAATGTAAGTGAACACTGAAAAGAGAGGTGTGTGATAGTCATTCAAGTCACCCAACACGATATACAAACAGTTCTGTGATTAATAATCTCATTTAACTAATACGCCCATCCCTATTCCAAGTATTCTTCAGTCACTTCATCATACTTAAACGGTAAACACGAGAAAATGGTTTAAAACGTGAACAGAATAGAACTTTTTGAAGGAGAAAGTAGATGTGACACTCGCTTCATCCTTGGCTATCTTGATCATTGGTCTGGGTGGTTTAGTTACGGTTTAGGGTATGAACGTAAGCTATCAAAAAGGTAATCGTGCCCATTAAAGAGAGGGTCTATTATATACTGTGCATTATTTCGCAGCATAAATCTTAACAAAATATTGTACCATGTCTTGAATTGTTGAAGAAATAAAAAGGAAGCGGACATCATATCTATTAGCATCAGTGGTAGTTATGAGTGATCCCTCTACTTGGTAAGGGATACGAATCAAGCTTTCAATATAAGGTGTTATTTTAACACTTTTTACGCTAATTAACCAATTTGCATTAAATATTACATTTCATTACTTAAAATGACTTGCTCCTTCAACAACTAATGGTAGGTAAAAAATATATTCTGGCATGCTTGAAGTTAAGCTCACCAGTAAGGTTATTATTGTGTGCCACACCATAATGCTTGGAAGTGACTGAGAACTGAAGAATCCAGATGCCAAAGAGAAGAACCATAGAAATGCAGTTTTTCTGTTGTGAAGAGAGATTTCTCGTAAAAACACTGATAAGAGGCAGTTAGAAGACACTTGTACTAGCTAGATCTGACCAGCTTGGGAGTAATCTCACGAGCAAATTCAACAAGGAGTTCTGTTCATTTCAGTGAGCTTTGAATGAGTTGCATTGTAGGTCTTATTCATGGATAAGTCTCTGGGTAATAGAAAACTGACCAATCTGAATGACCTTTACTTCAGGCCCACAATCCCTTATCCGAAACCCTTGCATCCAACTGTGTTTCGAATTTCAGATTTTTTTTCGAATTTTAGAAAGATGATGGCACGCCCAGTGGGTTGAAGGGCAGCAACCATAGTCAAACATTAACACTGCAGCAAAAACGTATGGATATTCATCCAAATTGAGATAAATAAAGACTACTGATATCCATGGTGATATCTGCAGCTCTTTTTTTAAGATTTCCAAAGTGAAATTAACTCGATAACGATTTTCAAACGCACAGGCGCACCGATTACCTGGTGTACCGGCCATATTATGGAAGCCCTAGCCCATGCAGCCCAGACGGACGGGCATGTTGTCATACATTCAGATTTTATGGCCGCCATTGACAGCCTACAACAAAGCACGCCCCTTGAATACGTTTATCTTCTAACCACGATTCTCACCAATGCTCAGAGAATCCTGGATCAGGGTAGACGCATCGTCATCAACTGGATTCCGAGCCATGTTGGTATCAAAGGGAACGACTTAGCCGACAGGTTGGCAGAGGAAGGCAGGAAGAAACCCTTGAGTGATCTTGTGGTGCATCCTAGCCGGGAACTGCTAAGGCATAAAATGATGGCTGCAGGGCAGGTCGGTGCCCTGCAGCGACATAGAGAGGAAGCGAGAACCTCCCCCTCGGCTAGCTGGTACTCAGACGCCACAGGCTATTAGTCGCTGATAGTCTCCCCCAGAATATCAAGGTGTGCTGAAGTCAGCCTTCACAGACTGAGAATAGGCTATCCTTGTGCCTGGCAAATCGTACCCACCATTGGGCATGATGAGCGACGCTGTGATCATTGTGGCGCGCCGGACGCCAAATTAGAGCACTACCTGATGAAGTGCGAGCACAGGCAAGGCCCAGAGACGACAGCCGCCAGGCTGGTTAGACGGCTATGCCTGTCGCTTGTGCCCTGACAACTGGAGCGCCTACAAGCAATCCGACCGCCACGGTAAACATTTAGTTATGATGATCAGATGAGTCAGCACTTTTAGCTGACAGAGGCCTCGTGCATATAGCCCGGGCGAAGGGACGTCTTCGCAAATCTCTCCGAACTGAACTGAACTGCCGGCCATACGAAAAGCCATGCGAACACTAAAAGCGCTGACGAGTAAGGGTGGAGTGAAAGCATATGTTCGTGTACTAAATAAATTTGCTCTGTAGCGGTGACTGATGCTCCACATTCCACGAAAAACTTCGATTTTCCGAATTTTCGGTTTTCAGAATTTCGGATAAAGGGATGTGGACCTGAATATGCATGACACAGGCTGGAATACATCTTGGTACTGAAGATGGTGCAAGAGAGTGTAGGGTTAGTGTTGACGGCAATAACTTTCATCTCAGATTTGGTCTTGATAATTCCTGAAAACCCCCATGGCTTGTACATCATGTAATAATATAGGATAATATGAATTAAACAATAGACTGATTATAGTGAGCAGCTAGAATTCTTTCATGTAGAATCAATAAGAATATAAGGAATCTCAAACTTCATTGTGGATATTAATTTTCTCTTTTGTCCTTGTTCATATTTCAAAGGAATGTCCTGTTACTGCTGTAAATATGAATAATTGAAAACCCAGCTTGAAGGATGTTTTTTTGTGTTTTGTTTTTTTATAAAAGTAATTTCTGAATTTCATATTGACTTTTTTTCTCAATTTGTAGAACATATATTTTTTTTACTGAATCTTTTAGTAAACAATTAAGTTAAAGTTCTAACAATAGTTCTAACAATAGAATGATTCAAATTTACCATAGTTTCCCATTACCCTGGTCAACTGCAGAGGAAATAGGCATCTTCACAGCAAAATCTCTTAAAGTTAAACAGGGTATCACTGTGTAAGGCAGAGATAATGAAGAGGATGATGGGCGTTTCATTTTACTTTTTTTTTCTCTTTTCATTTTTTTTAGATAAATGTTTCTACAGGTGCTTCGTCACTTAGGTATCAATAGGCAGGCCTATCTGACCTCACCTGTTCCTTGAATTTTTTCTATTGTGATTATCATTGCTATTAACAACATTATGATGGTACCAATTATAATGCTAATAATGAAAAAAAAAATGATGGAAGTAAATACTTTTCCTTGAAAATGTAAGGAATGAGGTAGATATTAATGGTCAGGAACCCCCTATGCGGAACCATCTATGTTTAAAGAAAATAAAGAGATAATATCACAGAGCACGGTGCATGCTCTTGGTGTCAATGGGTTAAAGATTGACATATATTTTAATATCATAACCAAAAGGATTCATAATAAATGTATCAGGATTTGTAAACTGGTAAATATTTATTATGTATAAATATAATCCTTCTAAAAAATCTGGCAGTTCAGACTACAAAACCTACCTCAATTGCTGTCCTCTAGTAATAATTAAGCCTTATTTACCATCTACATTATATCTGGAATGTCAAAAAATCTAGATTTGCTTCTAGGTACATAAAAAATGAAATTATTACAGAAAAAAATCAATGTTACATTACTTAAAACAATCATTAAATTTATATTATCCACTATCTTTCATCATTGTGACATAACTTTGCTAACACATCTAATATAAAAGGTAATTGTAATGTTTTGAAACATACCTTATATATCACTTTTCCAAACTGATCATAATGAGAATCCATGTAATACTGTTATCTAATCAGTTGAGTTATCTCAGCTGTACAATAATCTATCTGTACATATTGCATAGTTCTTTAAAAAATGTCTAATCACAATAAATAATTCTAAAATAAAAATCTTGTTACCCTAAGATAATATCCCTGTTAACAATTCAGTAATCAGTAAGTCCTAAATAAAGGCAAATCACTTGGGTGTTGGTCCGTTAATCACATGAGTGTCTTGCAATGTGACATAACACTGGCTGGCCACGCTGCAAGGGGAAACCTCAAGTTCCATGACTAGCATCGTGTTGGCACCCTTCTTGAGGACTCCTTTGGGCACATAGAGGGTCAACTGTGGCCCAACCTCTGGCCAATATCGACCAAGACAGAAGTCATTCACCCAAACTATGCCCTGAAATGGGATACCATTTTGAGTGTGTGTGTGTGTGTGTGTGTGTGTGTGTGTGTGTGTGTGTGTGTGTGTGTGTGTGTGTGTGTGTGTGTGTGTGTGTGTGTGTGTGTTTGTGTGTGTGTGTGTGTGTATGTGTCTGTGTGTGGGAATTATGTGTGGGAATTATGTAAGTTTGCAAACACACACACTCCCATAAACCCCCACAAAAAGAAAACACAACTCCCCCCCCCCTCTTTCTCCCCCAAACACACACACCAACACAGTAAAACATCAGACGTTTCAAACACCGGGGTGAAATTTGAGAATTTTCCAGTTTAAGGATTTAACAGCCGCGTTATTTATGCGCTTGTAGTTCAATATTTGCCTGTATTGGTTACTGGGATTTTTGAGGTTCCGGTTTATGTGGGGAATTTTTTTCAAAAAGAAGAAGAAAAAAAAAGTGATCTGAAAAAAAGAAAGAAAGGAAAGGAGAAGGAGAAAAAACATGGGGATAGAGAGAGGACGATGATGATGAATAAAGGTAGTGATGAGAATAGAGTCGAGATGAGAATGGTGAGAATAAAGATGGGTGATAAGGGTAAGAAAGGTGAGATGAAGAAAGGGATAGAAAGAGAAAAGGATTAGAATAAAGAAAAAAAGTGAAATAAAAAGAAAATTGAAGAAAATATAAGACAGGAGAATAAAGAAACCCAAAAAGGGATTCGAAGAAAAAAAAAAAGAAAAGAAACTATGATAAAAACAAAAATCAAAATATTGAAAGAAAAGAGACGAAAAAGAAAAAAATAAAATAAAAAAGCATCTTTCTAACAAGAATAAGAGACGAAAAGTAAGAAAAAAAAAAGTCAAAAAAATAAAAAGTAAAAAAAAAGAAAGAGGAAAAAGAACAAGAAAGACAAAGAAAATACCAACTGAATTTTTTTTTTATCATAATGACAGTACTGGGGTAATTATTTATGTTTTTTTACAAAATCATCTTTAATAACTGAGAGAATTCATTTACATTTCTTTTTGATCATCTTTCTATCTGGTTCTTTTACTTCTTTGTCTCTTGTACAATAAATCCAGTACCACCTTCCTTAAAACCCACCTTGAAGTCATTGATCCCATTGCCGAAACATATTCTTCCTTGACTTTCCACCACAATCGTGATGGTCTGATTGGGGAGGGCTGACAGAGGAAGGTTGAACAGTTGCTGCTCCCTTGATACGATCCCAACAAAGTAAGTGTCTACAAACACATACCCACGGTCATGGACGTCACTGATGCTCAGTACAGCTGGGTCTGCCTGTTACCAATGTGAAAATATAACTTTTGTTTTAATGTGTATCATGACCCAGTTGTCTAGTTAAAAGGGGTTTGAGTCTCCTCTGAATTCTAATAGAGAGGGTGGGAATGTAAATCTTTTATTGGGTAGCACAGTTTACAAACATTTATTCCAAGTTCAGCTACTAATATTAAAGGAACTGTTGGTATTTCACTACTCATTACCACAGCAATGCAATCACATTCAAACTAAATATGATGATCTGTTGTCAAAACTAGCCATTGGACATCAGATAATACTCACAATTCTGAAAGGAAGTACAGTCTCATACATAACCAAGCCATTTGGCATCATCAGTTGTTCAAAAGTGAGGGGCCATTTCTGTGTAACAGACTGAAGAACAGATGAGAACTGGAACATGTTGCCCTGTGGAGCCAACTGCACCTTTCCATAGCTGTATTTTGGTGAGGCAGGAGGCACTGTGCCTGATGGAATTGGTAAATACTGGAAGAGGAAAGGATTCCAAGTTTTTATTATGAAAAAAAGAGCAAATAGATACCACCTATACTCCTACAGTATCCCTATCCTTATCCTTAATTAATTACTTATCTAGAATCAGTTACAATATTATGAAGCATATAGGAACTTCAAACTGGTATCATTCATATAAACACAAAGACAACTGCCATAATATCCGATGAAAAGTGAATAATGCTCTCACCTTCTTGACAACATCCCTAATGGCAAAGTACTTCTGTGTGGGATCTCCAGCTTCAGTCAGAGGGGCATCATAGTCATAAGATGTTGGACACGCTTGATATTTCGATCCCTGATTTGCTCCTTGACACAAAAGTATTTCATAATTAGGGTTACTCCTTTTACAATTTAGTTCTTGTGGGAAAATGAGATATAAACTTTTATATAAAATGTGAAATATTTATGCATATGTTTTTTAAAAATAATATATGTCAGTGCAACAACTTTCTAACTTATTTCTTATTATAGCATTTATCTCTTAATACATGTCTTCTCCAAGTAAATGTAACCTGTATATGTAAAATAAAGTAAATTACATTATTTTAGCAATTGACTCAGAGACTAAAATAAGTCAACTCTTATATACGATACAAAATTTACAATTACTTTCTCAGTTTCTTTCTTTGGTAAAGACAAAAAAAACATTGAAAAAGCCTTGGTGCAAAGGCTTCAACTAATCATTCCTGTGAATAAATAATCATAAAGAAGCTAAACCTGCAGACATTTCCAACTGATGATGATATTACACGTTCCGTCTTTCAATTGCATTCAACTTTTCAAAAATCACTCACCTGCTTTCAAGCCAAATGATGTCCCACCATGGAACATGTACATGTTAACAGATGCATTGAGTGCCAGCATGTCATCCAGGGATTTGACGACTGTCTATTTTGTAAGAAAAAATGAACAAATAAGAAATTAATAAAAGAAAACAAATCAATCAATCAATAATACTAATAATACTAATACTAATACTAATAATAATAATAATAATAATAACAATAACAATAATAATAATAATAACAATAATAATAATAATAATAATAATAATAATAACAATAACAATAACAATAACAATAACAATAACAATAATAACAATAATAATAATAATAATAATAATAATAATGATAATAATAACAATAATAATAATAATGATAATGATAATAATAATAATGATAATGATAATAATAACAGTACCTATTATATTTTAGTATTGAGTATAGTTAACTAAACTCATTAAATTAATATAAATCTCCTTGGAGCTGTTCTTTGCTAATTTCCCACATCAAAGTATGGATACCACATACATCAATAAAGCAAACAAAATATAACAACAGAAACATACAATAAAAACAAAACATATACAGTGTATATATATTTTTTTTTCTCTTCTTTTCTTTTCTTTTTTTCTTTTCTTTTCTTTTTTTATCCTTTTTATCATTATTATTATTATCATTATTATTATTATTAGTATTATTAGTATTATTAGTATTATCATTATTCTTATTATTAGTATTATTAGAATTATTATTATTATCATTATTATTATTATTAATATTATTATTATTATCATTATTATTATTAGTAGTAGTAGTACTATTATTATTATTACTGTTATTATTATTATCATTATCATTATCATTATCATTATCATTATCATTATTATCATTATTATCATTATTAATATTATTATTGTTATGATTATTATTATTCACCATCAGCATTCAAAAGAACAGCAGATTTAGAAGCAAAATTTTCCTATTAATTCAAACTGCATGGTAAAGATAGAAACTATAAACTGTAAGGGTTGGAGGTAGACAAGATGAAGATAATAACAATAATGAAAAGACTAATGGGGCCCTGAACTGAAGCTTATCTAGTTTGTATTTATATCAGACAGTGTATATTGTTCATCATTCTGTTTCCTCTGTCACTCACCTCTGTGCCCACTGTACTGTGAGGTGCACCCCAGTGGTCGAGCCAGCCCGGGTAATATTCAGAATTCACAAGAGGACCTCTTGGTTCAAATAGTCGCATAGCTCCAAATGGCTTGGTGACATCACCACCTAAATTGGAAAAATTAATTAACCTTCTAGTGCTCGGAACATGAACTAGTTTCGTTTTATTCATTTTTCATTCTTTGTACATAAAAGGCTCTACAAGAATTAGGCACTAGGGAATCAATTAATAGACCTATTTAAAAAAAAGGTTATATTTCTATTACTACTGTTACTGTTATTACTGATATAATCAACATTATTATTATTACCATATTTATCATAACCTTAATAACTATGATAATTGTAATATATAATTTCTTAATTTTCTAAAGAAAAATTGAGGAATGCATTAATAGGTTAATAGATAGACCTGATACACCTATTAACTGACTCCTTGGTGACTAATTTTTGTAAAACCATTTATGTGTAAAAAATAATAATAAAACAAAGCCATAGTGAACATTGCATCTATACATGCACTCTCAGTATCAACCCAATGCAGATGAGGATAGATTTGCTTGCCAGGGTTCAAAGATGGGCACTAGTCTCACCAGCGCAGCATCCCTATCACGCTCTCTTTCATTCACTCATTATAGTAGTACAGTCATTTTTGTGTCTTACTACATAATGCCATCTGATGGGCTTTCTCAATGTTGCAATAGATAAATTTTTTAGCATAGGGTCTATACTAAAAAAAGAGGAACAGTCAACCACTCAGGGTTAAAATCAAATGAAAAAAGTGAAAGATATTTAACAGCAAAGAGGTTAGGAATAAATATTTTGGCCAAAAAAAAATTGTTTATAAGAAAGTTATTCAGTAATATAATCTTTAAAGACTAAAGCTGATACTGATAAAGGGTCCATTTCTAAAAGGAAAAAAAAATTATAATGATCTAACATTTCATCACAAATCTGAATGATAATATGTAATGACCATATGTCTGTTTCCTCTTTACTGGATATGTGTATTCCAAAAATATTACACCTACTTCCATACAGTGAAGAAAAACTTTAAGGCTTGAATTATCTTCACAAACAAATAATGTTTATTTGTTTCTATTAAATAAAATAATATAACTTATTTCCTCTCAATGGGTAAAGAATCAGAACTCATATACACAATACTTCATTACATGCTATTCTTTTAACCTATTGTGGATGAGGGGCTGAGAGACCTAACTGGTCATCAGGAAGGGTTATCTCAGATGCCGAGGGCACCGGCCAAAAATTAGAAGAATGGGGAAAATGTTTTTACTGGCCTTCTGACAGCACAGACGTGACTAACAAACAATATCCCTCAATTCTATCACAAAACAAGGTTTTACGCTGGTAAAGGTGTAGCTCTGAAACAATTGTCATTTCAGTCAAAATAATTCATGACAATGAGTGCTCTCTAACAGCAATCATTTTCCAATATTGCATCATGTATCTTCTGTACGCACTGTCTTTTAGGCCTAGATTGAGCTATGGCGTATGTTATGATACCCATCTGCAAAGGGTTACTATCAACCAAATTCATAGGTGAATCAAGTATCTTATCAATGTCAAGAATCATGACATTTAGATTCTTGACCTGAGAATTGCATGATTAAGAAATCTAATTATTCTTTAGTATGGAATAAATAAAAATTAAAGTTCCTGAAAACAATTATTATCATGTAAAAATTTTGACATCTAACTCTGAAATCCATTAAATGTTGCATATTACACTTACAGACTATAGTGACTGTTGTATGTTGTAATTATCAAGTTACTTATCTGAACTGGAGTTGTGTCAGTTTGACATTATCCTTATCCTTAGTTTGACATTCTTTATTAAAAAGATGATAGTGTATCTATTACCTGATCCAAAGTCCACAGTACTGTAGACACCAGGAATCTTGCCACATTTCAGGTAACCAACTCCTCCGCCGTCAGTAGAGAAGAGGAGGACATTATCCCCAAGCCCGCTTCTTATCAAATCTCGCATGTGAGATGTGTAAGCGAAGTCACAAGCTCCATAACTGCCATATTCATTTTCAACCTTTAAGAAAGAAAGAAAACCTAGTTTAAAGTTTAACATAAATTTTGATATAAATTTACCTAATTTAATATAAATTTTGAAATGAGTATTTTCCCAACAACTATAATAAACCAGTAATACAATGCATTTTTCTTATGAAAAATATGATTGAAGAAACATTTTTTCACTTATCCCCAGGTCCTAGGAAGAAAAAGATTTTTCAACTGGTAATAAAAAGTACCATTGCACTTGCTTTTATATATTTAAAATTTACTGTTAAACTGTTGGTGGAAACTAGAAATTAAAAGTAAGTGTTGCAAGACACATGATTCACCTAAGAATAATACTGCAAAATAGCATAACTCAACATTTGGTCAAAAGAAAAAAAACATTGAGGTTCCTGTAGCTTCATAATCCCAAATTTGAAGAGGCTACCATAAACATTTTCACCATTTTTTAAAGCAAAGTCTGCATCTAGGACATCTATTTTGACATGATTATTATTATTATTTTATTTATTTATTTATTTATTTATTTATTTATTATTATTTTTTTAATGCCTCCAAAAACTAAGGTACCTCTTAATTTGAATATTAATTTTTCATGGAACCAGTACTCTGGAGAGGTAAAAATATGAGAACTTGAAATTGACTGGCATTCCAAAAGGAAAAACTACTATTACAATTACCCTCATTAATAGTACTAATGCCCCTATTTCTAAGATACTGAAACCTCAATACTCTTAAAACATGACCTCATATATAAATCAGAGTTCTTACCTGTACCATAATGACAGGTCCTCCATTCTCATACAGGAGCGGCTTTACCTTTGGTAGTAGAACATTACTATACCAGTCATCCACATACTTTAGGTAAGCTGGTAAGAAAGAAAATAAATAATTGTTCAATCATTCTGCAAATACATTTTAATGTAGTGCTTGCATTTTCCTTTACTCTTCAACATGGGAGACAGTAAAGATTGTATCTATGTTAAATCAGTACCATAATTATAGCTCTCATTTATTTAAGTGAACCAGTAATGATACCAAAATATCAAATACTATCAAAATGAGATATGATATCAAAGGAAGAAAGATAAGATACATATATGCACCTTCTCAAAGTTCCACAGTTCTAAATGTCTATATCCAGTAAAAGAAAACATATATAGCCACTAGAGTTAAGAAGAAAAGAATTGAGTTTTTGCCTCTCATTCCATTGTCTTTAGCATTTTGGAGGATCTTTTATACCTGATTCTAAATGAATTGCCATAAATAATTGCATCAAAATAGTCTCCTATTAATTCCTTATACACATAACAAATATAGAAATCCAATATTCAAAGGGCCCTATTATCAAGAGCTAATAAACAAATAGTTAGATATGCATACTCAAGCATATTTTAAGTTACTTACAAGGATCAGAGCTCCGAAGATGCATATTTGGGTTCCTATTGAGTAACCAATAGGGCAGGCCTCCCTGTGGTTGAGGAAACATAGTTTACAACCAAAGGTTTGTGTTTCACAAGTAGATAAAACAAATAAAGTTAATATTTTATACTTAAATACCATCTGTTGCTGGATGTATAGCAGATTAATGGATGAATAAATGGATGGAAGGAAGGGTGCACAGACAGCTGAATATATAAATTAATATTTGAACAGATGAATGGATGAATGGATGATTAATTGATAAAATTTGATGGATGGATGGATGTATAAATTAGAAAGAGATGGATTAATGGATGAATAAATGTATGCATGATAAATTAATCAATCAATGAGATGAACACTTGCTGAATGGCCATATTTTTGTCAACTAATATTGCAATGAAAGTCACACATCATTTTACAATACTGTTCACCTTTCCTTTAAATACTATTTCCAATCTCAAAGGCCTGCAGGGCTGGTCACACTACTCAAGTGATATACTTACAGACTCATTACACTGATTTAGAGACAATAGTGAATGATTATTATAAACTATGAAAATAGGAGGAAAAAAGGATACCACTTGAGGTAAAAGAAATGAAAACTGGAGTGATGTATTTCTCCTTGATAGTGGCTTTATC
>BOPN01004200.1:40000-42500 GCA_017312705.2 Penaeus japonicus | reverse complement strand
CTCCCTCCCTCAATCCTTTACTTACTCACTCATTCACTCACTCACTCACTCAAACACTCACTCACTCACTCACACACTCACTCCCTCACACTCCCTCCCTCCCTCCCTTCCTCACTCCCTCCCTCACTCACTCACTCACACAAAAGAAAAATCAAGTTCGAAAGAGCAGAACCCGAGAGCGCAAGAGAAGAGCAAGGGAAGCACCCGGTCGTCAGGAAGACCATAACCAGCGCCTCCCTCGTTCGCCAGCACACGCTTCGTTAGGGTCATCGTAGTCAAACGGCGCAGATGTTCCTCTTTAGTTCATTCATTTAAACTCGCGTCGCCCACGGAACGCAGACAGATAACGCCTCTGCTTTCCTTGCATGCGTCGAGCTAGCTAGGCTGACCCGATGATGTAAAGGATGGCGCTGGTATCAAGAGAAATGAAAGATGTTCTATGGAAATCGTACGAAAAAGGATGATTTAGATTGCGAGCATGTAAAAAAAAATCAATATGCATATAAAAGATGATTAATACGTTTCGTAATTCTCCACACGTAATGCGAAATTAGCTGAGATTATAAGCCGATGTATCACGACGAGATTTCCAGATGTGCAGGAATGGCATTTGCATTCTATGCAATGAAATGCACGTTTGGAGTCATTGCATGTTTGGAGTCGACCTTTGTGCTGATATTTGTAGGGTATATCTATTAAATCATTTTTTTTTCTTTGTGTAGTTTGTGATCAGGATTATCAAGGGAAAATTTGTTTTACTTTGCTTTCTCATGCAAGTTCTCTTCATCCTAAGCAAGCAATATAGATTTTATGCAGACAGAATTCTTAGTAAAGTTTATTTGTTATAAACAGTGATGCATGTATTTACATCCATATGACCAAAATGTAGTTCACAAATGATCCTTACATTTCCAGGGAACTTATGATTTAAATATCAAAGCGCTAGATGGACCAAGAGATGACGGAGAGAGGGACGTCTGCACCGTGAAAACATCACTTAAAGGAAGCGAGAGGGTATTGGCTGCCCACTTTTAGGCTCTCATATACAGAATTAAAAAGACGAATAAGCATATATCACAGTGAAATGAAAGTCATGTAACGAAACTCATACAACATCAGTCATAACACCAATTCAAATTGGTGTGCGCTACGTAACCAATTAGTCATCCCGCTCTCAGAAGTTGTCTCATCAGATACGCTCTTCGCAAATATAAACTTTGTCAAGAAAGTGAAAACACAAGTCGACGCATTTTAGTTAAACAGACGAGGACGTGAGTGAGGTTGACATGGGCGTCGTGGCACAGGATGCTCTCACTTACTCCCCTTGGAGACACGCACACGAGGTGTCCCGAGGTAACCTCCGGGTCTCTCTGTCCATACGGGGATATGTCTGTTAACTTGTATCCTTGTGCTGATTCATAAAGATGACAGAAATATACATATATATATATATATATATATATATATATATATATATATATATACATATATGTATATATATATATATATATGTATATATATACATACATATGCATGTGTATATATGTGTATATACACACACACACAAACATATATATACACAGATACACACACACACATACACACACACACACACACACACACACAGATATATATATATATATATTTTTTTTTTTTTTTTTTTTTTCATCTTGTATCATACCACTGCAGGAAGTAGGCCTCTCAAGAGGGTTATGGCCGGGTACCCCACCTACTGGCCCTAATTGTATCTTGGTGGGGGGTATATATCACACATATTGTGTATACACCATTAGGCAATCGAGTGTAAAAGTTCTTTGCCCAAGCGGTAACAACTCACCAGCCGGGGATTCAAAACGCCTGAACTTTCAGATCTGTCAATTCTAAGTCCGATGCTCTAACCACTGGCTACCGAGCCTCTATATATATATATATATATATATATATATATATATATATATATACATAGATATATATATATATATATATATATATATATATATATATATATATATATATATATATATATATATACATATATATATATATATATATATATATATATATATATATATATATATATATATATATATATATATGCACATGAGTACAGAAATGAAAGTGTTTTTAAAAATACTATTGTCCAAGATCTTCCCTTTTTTATTTGGATAATTTGAACTTGAACTTTTATGTATCATAAAGTGTCACTATGAAGTTGTAAATCCCCTTTCCCCTAATGGTAGTAGTCACTCAGACACAAATTAGTGTTATGTAGGATGTTTATTAATCATTTTTTTTTAATGGTATGATGGCGCTTTTGAAAATTGCGTGTGATTAGATATTGAGTTTTGCTGTGGCACCTTTTACTTTAACGCACACACACACACAAACACATACACCTTTAACATATATATATATATAGATATATATATATATATATATATATATATATATATATATATATATATTATATATATATATATATATGTATATATATATATAT
>BOPN01004200.1:30000-32500 GCA_017312705.2 Penaeus japonicus | reverse complement strand
ACTATACATTTGCTGCCAATTCCTCAACACCTGTTTCATCTTTTCACCACCGATGCTACACAGACATTCAAAAGAGCACTAGAGAGGGCGGGGAGAAAGCTGTGTCCCTTGCATATACTGTTTTACCTTTGCAGCCACAATTATGCAGAATACAATGTCATTCCATTGTCCAATTGAGAGGGAGAGAGAAAGAGTGAAGGAAAGAAAGAGAAAGCTAGAGAGAAAACGTGTGTATAAAATCACCAAAATAGTAATCTAATATATGCCTTCAAGATGGCGCCTCAATTCAATCCCCGTCGTCGCAGTCCAGACGGCCGCCGCTGAAGCAGCTCCATATCTCTCCAAGACCTCGCAACTACTTGCCTTGCAGAGGTCAAGGCAGACTGACCCCAGGTCAATCTATGTATCATGACGTGAGCTCACTTTCCGTCACTGCACCAGCCTACTCTCGGGCAACTCCTACACGACTCTCGGCTTGATCCCTCGGGCCGGGTCGGGCCGGCCGGCATGGCCTCCGCCGTAATCATCTTCACTAGCATTGCTGTATAATTGCCTTCAATCAATAAACAAACACAGATGATTGATAGTTTCCCTGTTCCATCCAGTCATTTGGAAGTTACTTTGAACAAACCAAACAGGAACTCATTCAGAGAGAGAGAGAGGGAGAGAAGAGAGAGCATGGTTGAACAGCATCCTTAGAAGTTTCTGTTGTTAATCCAGAAGCTGAAACGGAAGCCATTAGAAGAAAAAGAGTTACAGTACAAGATAAAAAAAAAGCGTGAGCGCGAGCGCGTGAGTGAGCCAGAGAGAGAGAGAGAGAGAGAGAGAGAGAGAGAGAGAGAGAGAGAGAGAGAGAGAGAGAGAGAGAGAGAGAGAGAGAGAGAGAGAGAGAGAGAGAGAGAGCACGAGAGAGAGGGAGAGCACACATTTATAAGTGTGGTACCATACAGGTACCTAAACACCTTCTCTTTACGGGAACCTTCAAGACCATCGTTGAGACTCGAGCAGCTTGCATCAGCATGAAAAGGAAGAACGAAGAAACAAATATGGATCACGCCCCAATTTATGCTCTTCCCCTCGCCAACCCTCCCCCCTATGCCCGACTGCCCACCCTGACGCCGAACATTATCAAATCAAGGCATTAGACTTTTTCAGCTATGACGGCCTAACGTGTCTTTGCTGTGGGGATTTTCCTCATCCGCAGAGAATGTTCTTTTTCCTTGGTGGTGATTCTATTGCAGTCGCTCACTTTATAGTGTTTATCATTATTCACTCCTAAATTACTCTAGTTACCTTTCCGCCTTTTTTTCGGCGAAGTTTCTTTGAAAGTTCTACCAGTATTTTGTCTGCTTTGCATTCCTTTCATGTTATTGATATCGTTTCATTATCCTTTATTATTTATCCTATGTTCTGTATTTTACTGTGGTGAGTGTGCAGTTCATCTGAAACCGCCCTGCCATGTTGAAAAGGGCGCCGCGTTTTTAGAGAACGAAAGACTGATTGGATCGGTTACAAAGGTGTTCAGGCTCTTTTGTAGTTGGTGGTTATTTTTTTCCTATTTATGTATGATAAAAGAACTTAGAGAGAGAGAGAGAGAGAGAGAGAGAGAGAGAGAGAGAGAGAGAGAGAGAGAGAGAGGCAGACAGACAGACAGTACAGTAATATAAGAAACATAAATTCAAAAGGAAACTGTATAAAGTTGGCCTCGGGTGATGTTAGAATCCTTACAATGCCTTTGCCTTGTATTGAATTCCCTTTCATCGTAGATTATATTCATATTCTTTTTAAGAAATCAACTTTTGGGTCTGTCGCTTACCGATTTCTCGTGCTCTCCCCATTGATTACACACGTAAAAAAATGATGCTGCGAGAATTTGTGCGTGTTTGCCAGAATACGAAACCCACCCTATTTCACTGACCGTATTTAGGTTAATGCTCTTAGTTGATATTATATTATAGCTCTGTGTTGTCTTCACTCACAAGATCACATTTCTCATTTTAACGACAACCGCAACGTGTGCGTGTGTGTGTGTGTGTGTGTGTGTGTGTGTGTGTGTGTGTGTGTGTGTGTGTGTGTGTGTGTGTGTGTGTGTGTGTGTGTGTGTGTGTGCGTGCGTGTGCGACTGTGCGTGTGTGTGTGTCTACGGGAAGGTATGCAAGATATCATCCCATCGGTAAAAATACAATATTGCCAGGCTTTACGGGATGTACGTGTATGAGCCAGAGGCTGCCCCGTGAATGGAATTGAGGGCTTACAAATCTTATACTTTGGGAATGTTATTGTCAAACCAACCACCATTGATTGTTAAATTATTATAAAGAACGAAATCAATAAAGAAACAAGCATTTTTGTTAGATACAAGGAATGGGCTCAAGTCACTCGGGGGAATGCATTGTTTCCTGAAGATTTTGGCCGCACCTGCAAAATATAGATGTTGGACATTGCAGAGCGCCATTGTAAGCAAACCTTGAGAGAAACAAAGGCACAATGCGCACGCTTT
>BOPN01004200.1:12500-22500 GCA_017312705.2 Penaeus japonicus | reverse complement strand
CTGATGCAGAGTATGTTGAGCTTGAAGAAGAAATATATGCAACAGAAACAGAGTCAGTGCCAAAGCCAGTCTTAGAGTCAGAACCTGAGTCAAGCCAAAGAGGACCTGATTCTCCGGTAATTAGCAGGAGCCTTTGACTTGTGAAAACTAATGACTAACAGCACTATACATGCAAAACGTTGCATTTATGATACTATAATGAAATCTGATGGCCATAATATAAAGAAAAAAAGGAATGAAACTAATATAAATGTGTTATTAGTACTACTATTATATTGTAGCTATTGTTGCTTCTTCCCCCTAATTGCAGTGTGCAAAACTACCCTTGGAATTTTCTACTTCCCTCTTACAATGAATAAGTTTACTCAAGATACATCAGTATTTAGTTAAAAAATAAAAGCTAATCATCCCTGTTCAAATTAGAGGTACCAATCTTTATCTCTCATAGTTAAAAGTTTTATCCTTTGAAATAATGAAGATATTTGTCAAGCAATACTTTTTTTTATCATCTTCATACATTGATTTTGCTGTCCCTTTTATCAGGAAAAGATTGTATGGAATCATATCACACTTTCTTGTTCCTTTTGTCAGTTTTACCTTAAAATTACTTTAACTGTGATTTAATTTTTACAAAGATTTTTTTCTAGTTATACAGATAAAAATTTTGTAAACATTTTTTTGCATACTTGATGTTTTTCTGTATATCTCTCTTTTTTCATTTCTTTTGTTTCTATTCTATTTCTTTTCTGTTTAATTTTATTTATTTTTAGAATATTCTAAAACACTTACTCAATACATAGTAAGCGCAACATCTGCCTATATAATACATACACCGTACTTGAATTTTATACTTAACCCCTAAAAATTACAATTTCTTAGTCTTTTCTTGTTGCCCTGTTGTTTAAACCATCTAATTTTCAGCTTTTGCCAAGTTTAACCCGTTAACATACATGACATGATATCATGTCATGTGGTGGAAGCACTTGCCACCAGTGACAGGATATCACTTCATGGCTTTTTGTATGGCTAACATGCGGGTGGCCACGGCCAGAACAGGTGAATAGCTCGAGGTCATAGGCCTGCGAGCTCGAAATATCTCGGCATTGAGACTGGGCGGAGCCAAAACTGCCTCATCATCATTGAGTTGATTTTGATCTTTGATGTTTGTATGGCTCAAAATGCATGTCTTAAGGTGATATGTCAGTCATCGAACAGTGGAGCATCAAATTTGAAAAAAATGTACTGCTGTTCCATAATGGTTCATATCATAAGATGTACAGGCTTGGAGAGACATCTTAAAATGATAAGTGTGTTTTCTGTTATTTTCCAGAGTTATGCAAAGATATATGAGTACATATGGTACAATAGCACTGTGATACAAATTATTATATATGGTGCCCAAGTTACACAAGGGAGGGAATAAATAGCTTGTAATTTCAATAAAATTTAAAATGCAGTATGAAAGTGACCTCACTCTGAAACATGCCTGCTGCTGAAGAGTTGCAAAATCATGAGATCTTGGCCCTTATCCACCCAATTGACAGCAATGCTTTTCTCTTTGGTTAGGAGTAAACAAAAAAAAAAAGCAGGTGTCAAAAATAACATTTTTATTTGAAATATAATATTGGAAACACAAATGGAATGTAACAAAATTTTATTTATAGGTATATAAGAAAGGTATAAAAAAAATATCACTTATAAATGAATGAATTTCAAAAGACAATTATCACTGGGAAAATAGAAAACAAGATTTTGTTTTTTATTCTTGAAAGGATAGCTGAATTGGGTTTGTATTTGGCATCAAAGAATGTTTTAATAAAGGACAGAGCAAGATTGAATATGGTTATGATACACTAATTTATAAATGAGTTATGACCTTTTTGAACTTTGAAAAAAAATACCCTGGTATATGGAAAGGACTATAGGGATATTATTCTTTAGATATTGCTCGTGAGAAGTCAAAAGTTGCAATATCAGGTTTGAGAAGGGTTGATTGATAGGTCTCTTTATATTTTAGTTAGAGTTGATCATCAAATCAACCTATCATTGCTATACATCAATCAATGAGTGATAACACTGATACATTGCCACATCCCCCTCTCTTGGCGAGCAGTTAGGCAGGGGTCCTGTCTATCTCACTTCCTCATGATGGTTTTGGTGATTTACCATTTCCACTCAAGGATTGTCTCTGGAAAAGACAGAGTGATAGGCAGGATCATCCTCAAGGAACTAAACCAAGTGTCATTATAACCTGAGTTGTTGGTCTTGGATTGTGTATATAACAGAGCTTACGAGAATGTAAGGAAGAAGTGATTCCAAGATACAGGATAGAATCCAGGTTTTTCTGATGTACAGCAAAACTGGCAAAATCAGGGCCTTGATGATCCATAGTTTGGTTATCCTGCACAGGTAATGAAATTTCCAAATACTTACAGGAGAGTTCATTACTCCTGCTGTCAGGCCAGTCTGTCTATTGACTTCCTTGCTTGCTAGTACATATTGACTGGATAGGTTTATGTAACACAGGCGTTCTTCAGCTGACGTCCATGGACTCTTATAATCACTATATTTTTACACCAGGATTAGTGCAGCCACCAATCTTCAGCCAGTTGAGCAGTGTAAGACGCATCCATTGCCTCTCTTGCAAGATAAAATTCTGCTATGTTCTTGTGTGGTTTCTAAGTATTCTTGAACTGTATTGGGTGTTTCAATCTTTTAACCCATTCGCGCTGGTTGACTTGCTATCACGTTCAGTGGTTTTTGGGTCAGACGCGGGAGACGAGATATCTAGTCAAGGCTGGCGTGCCGGGTGAGCGGGCGTACAGGGCTCACTCGCGGCTAGTGTGCCTGAGAATCCCAAGGCATTAGGCTTATGCATTTGAATACCCCAGCATTCCGATCATTTAGAGCCAAAATAGCCCCGGCTTGAATTGGTTAAGGCTGTCCCACAATGTTACAAACGAGATAGTGCAAGAACATTGCCTTGATCTATATCAGTGATCAGTGTGGTTAGACTCCACCAGGGCAGATGACATCGGGCTGACCATTAGGCTGCTGTCATAAGCTGAATACCAAATTACCTTTTGGGATGGAAATTTTCATAAAGTACTATTGGTTGCTGATATTGATAATAATACTGTTTGATTAAGCCTTTCCAAATACCAAAATGTCCATTCCTCTGGAGGTAGGTCAGGAGTTGGTAGGCAACCAACTTTCCCTGATTGTGTGGCTAGTTTTCAAGATGTCCAATAGTTTGCATAATAGCATTACTACCTGCCAGCCCCGCACTATGGAAACTTTTTATTTTTTATTTTATTTTTTTTCGTCATCATCAACTTGTGGCCAGGAAAGTTCATGTATCACTACAACAGAATATTTTGATTTATTCTTGTCTCCCATTCACCATTGTGATCATAATCCATTATTTTGTTAGACATCCCTCTGCTGTTAGTAGCAAATTGTTGGGTTCATTGTATGGACATCAGCCAGATGAGCAGAATAGACATTCTGCAAACTGTCAATAGCCAAACATCAGCAGCTGACGTCTGGCCACTGTTGGCTGGAGGTCAAAGTGCTTGCTGTCATGTTGATAAGCACTGTGTATCAATTGGAGAGAGTCTCAGCAAACTTCCAAGTACACTCCTGGAACAGTCGCTGAGTGGACCCAAAGGGTAGCCACAATAATCTTATGATCAGTGCCACAAAACTAAACATTCTGAGAAGCCCTGCAGTTCTAGAGAATCACCTATTAAGAATGTGGTTCATATCCTTGGCTGCAGTTTTATGTATCACTGTACCAGGTCCAGTGATGCAGGTCTGGGCTCTAGTACTAGGAACCAGCAATTGTCAGTCTCTGGGACTTCATAAAGTCCTAGAGCTGGAGGATAGGAGTTGATACATAGGCAATGACTTTGCACCTCTAGGGCCTCTTGCTGCTCCAATATCTTCTACCGCTTAGCCTAGGACTGCAAGATAACCCAGTTTGGTTAAATGGCCCTGAGGTAGCATTGCGCAAGTCTCAAGGATAAAGAAGTTATGAGCTAGCAGATTAAACCTATCAATAGCTGCTCCCTTTTTCACACTAGGCTACCCAACAGTAGCAGCTGAAGGCGAGAAAGCATGAAGCACTTTACATTAACCTGTGCTAACCACACCATCACATCATATTTCCTTGAGCATGAAACACCATGAAGGCATCAAAATTATCTCTTCATAATTGTGTTTGAATTTAATAGATGGTTTTCCATGTGCCTGGCTTTTAACCAAACACTTGAAAACCATTTTGTTAAAAATGAACTCCTCTAATAACTGATGACAGCTGAAGTGTAAATTAGGTTAGACATGCCAGGAGTTTAACCATAACCTGAACCCTGGGTTCTAAACTAGGGTACTATATCAGTCTTAATTTTCAGTATATGAGATACCCAGAAATGAACCTCTTCAAGGAAGAATTCGAACTTGATCTTGATGACGATAGCTTCGAGCAGATCCACGTACCTGACTTTGGCTTTGGTCATGAAGGAAAATTCCTGCACGACTTCAGGACTGTAAGTTGGAGTGTTGTCTTTCTTTTAATGCAGTAGACTGAGGTTGATCAGAAAGTAGCTGAGTAAAAGTACAAAGTTCATTATGTTTAGAGAAGTTGAGCATGACATATTTTTTTCAGATTGTTGTTGCAGACTTTGTATTTGTCAATTTTAAAGTCTCTATCATAGTATTTTGTGAATTAATGATATGATGTGGATTTAATTTCATTTGATTAATAAGTTTGAATCTATTCCTGTAATTTTCAGAACAAAACTGCAATCATTGACGTCACTTCCAAACGTTGCTTTGTGATGGCTCTAAACCGCAGTCGCATTCTTCCTCCACGAACTATGGTTGACCTTGTGAGGAAGATGTGGATGGGTATGTTTTCATGGTTACCCAAAGATTTGTTTGATGCTAGGAGAATAGATTGATTTATATTTTGCATCATATTCCGCATTCTTTATTATAGATTGTACACTAGTAGAGGCCTACTAAAAAGATTGATATTAATGTCACCTCATTTGTAAAGTACTATTTCATCTGCTGTTAATATTTTTATAATTTTTTTTTTCAACAGGTTACTACTACATTGACACAGAGGTGGTGCGTGATACCATGCGCGTGGTTCACCCACCACTGAAGGACTATGATTCTTTGGGTCTCTATATTTCCAACAGCTGTATGAACTACCGTACCTACATGTTGGAACGAGTTCACACCCCAGGTTGAGATCTAGGAAATTTATTGTTTGTTTTACTGATGCTTATATCTGATTTATAGCTTAAACTCCTGCTTCTTTTCCTTAAACATCAGTAGTAAGGGTTTCTCACAAAATGTTTTTCTGTTTCAGAACTCAGGAAGCGTAGCGTAGATGCCCAGAACGAAGAGCAGATTCAGCTGGTCGAGTTCGCTGGCAAGAAAATCATCCAGTACATCATTTTGGATTCTCATGAAGATAGCCAGCAGTGAGGCTCTACTTTGAGTTCTACTTTGACACAATAAGTGACTGAAAAATATTCAAGTCTTGCTGTCCTTGCACTCACACAGTTAAGGAAAGTAATTGTGGGCAATGCTTAGTATGATGGAAACCTGAAGACAAGGTTTTTATTTTTGTGAATGGAGTAATGAAACCCCATGGTTACAGGATCTTGTTTTTACATGGTATGGTATTGTAAATGAGAAGTGAAAGGTGACGAAGAAAAAAATATTATATCAATTAATTTCTGTCATTTCTGTTGCAAAAACTTTGTTACTCAATAATTCTGCTAAAAAAAAATAAGAATCAGTGATTTAAGATAGAGGTATTCTAATAAACTTAGCCAGAATTATGCATGAATGGCCGAAGAAGGTTAGTGAGTGTGGAGAAAATTAAGCCCTACCTGTTCTACTGAGTGAAGAACAGAATACTCAACTAGAACTCAAGTTGGATAAAGATCCTTTCTACATCAACTATAGGAAGATGAGGATAGGTCTTTGTTCAGGGAATGTTGTATTCCTTAAATTCTCTTATCAGAAATTTAAAAACCTGCAAGCAAGAAATATACCACAATTATTTCAAATTTGCTCATATTACAAGTATTAGATTATGAAATAGAAATTAAATAACTGCTGTTACTTAAAGACAGGTTTGCAGTTAAGGCATTTTGGTTCTACTGCCATTATATAATCACATGTTCATGAACAAAAAAAATATTTTTTGTTAGTAATCAATTTGAAGTTCACTGATGCGTATCCACCGAATTAGATCTTAAAGAATCTTTGAGAACTTATAATATTTATTTTTAGTTAAATATAGTTATATTGTTAGTATTGGATTCTTAATCTGTTTCCAGTATTCTGCATGTGCCATATTTTTTTTTCTATTCCACATTTTGAGTTGCAGTTCCTAGAAAATTGACACTTTCATTAGTAATAAACTATATTTACCTGTCTGATTTAGATATTGTTTGCCTACATCTATAAATTGATGTTGCAGGATGTGGGTTAACTAGTAAAAAATAATGATGGTTTATAAAAAGCAAAAACAGGGTTCATGTAAAGTACAACACTTATTTAAGTTCTGTATTAATGTAATATTAGTCTTATTTTAAAGGGCAATAAAATTCTTATTTGTTGGAAGATTCTGTATTATCAGTGACAGTATTTTACAATGTGCAATTGAGTGGTTGGCTTTAACTATGAGTGTTGGTTCAGTGATTATTTGGATTATTGATAAGAATTTTGTGTAATTCTATGTAGTCCCATTATTGTTGTATTCAATATAACTGGTTTTAATTTACATATTAAGATAATGGAGCTATATATATAAATGTTCTACTGCTACTGCTCTATTTCATGTATTATCTCATAATAATCTGGACATATTTATAGGAAGTTGAAGTACTATTATCAAGAGTTTGAAATATGATATGAATATCTTAATTATATATGAGGGATGACATGCTCTCTTTTGTTTAAAGATTTTTGTCACCAGATATATTGTCTGGTATGTCACTATAAAAGACATTATTTCATTACTGTATTATGTTTTATTTCATACTGTAGGTAGTTTTAACAGCATCAGTTCTGATATCATTGCCAAATTTATCAGGATGCCTTGACAAGTAGCTGTTCAAAGGTTTTCATGAACAAGAGTATTAGGGTTAATTTAGTGCTTCTGCATGGACACAGGTACCCATCTGATGACAATAAATAGCTGATTTAACAAAACCAGATCAGATTATCAATACATAACTTGCAGTATGATAGTCCTAAATCATTGATTGCCCCATAAAAAAAAGAGGAAAACTTTGAAATTATAAACATAAGCTTTGCTCACTGTTTAAAGATTTAAGTAGAACTAAGAATTGTCTCTTAATTATTGGACTACAAAATGAATTCCCTTGAGAACATGCTTTCTGATTTTTGTATTTTTTGCCTTCCTCTACTTATTTTTTTCCATGTGCCATTTCATGAAAAAAATATAAATAAAAAAATATACTGGTGTACATTTTGCAAAGCAGTGGATTTGTATTTTCTCATTTAATCACAGCTGTTGTTTCTATGGACATTATGTCAAGTCACCTGGAGGTTGAACAATGCTTTAAATGTACAGAATCTGATTGTAGCGGAGATTTTTAAAATCACATAGCTGATACTTTTTAAATAGGTAAATACATAAGCTCATGTTTAGGTAAGTACATTCTGTTCATTGATATATCTGTTGCATGTAACTAAATTTGGATATCAAAGCAAATGATGAGTCATTATATCAGTACATGAATTTTAAGAAATCTTCCGAGTAAGCACTTTCCTCCAGTGAGCTTTCATCTTGGAATTCTGAACACTGCTGATATTGTGCTGCCTGAGACCCCATCCTAGATTGTTCTGTTATTCAGACCCTTGTAGGAAATGACCCAGTACAACTCGCCAAAATTTAAGCTTGGGGAGAATGAGTACAGGATGTTATATGATTACTCGCTTTCAGACAATCATATTTCACCCAAATTGAAGATTTTAATACCTTTACCACATTCAGGAAGTTCAGGTCACAGCAGTCTCATATGATCACACATTAATATAAATGTCTCCCCTTGTAGGTCATGGAAAGCCCAATAGTACTCATGTATGGAAAAAATGTAGGCATTCTTTGCTGACTTACAGTTGTAAAGATGGGTCAATTTTAAAGCTTTTGATATATTTTCAAAAGTTAAATGCTCTATCTTCAGTATTATTATAATTTTGCATTCCCTTTCCTTAGATCCTTATCATATATATATATATATATATATATATATATATATATATATATATATATATATATATATATATATAAGGCAGTTACAATTCAGTGGGTATAAACACAATGTCAAGTATTTTTGGATATGTTGGAGAATTTCACACATACACACATATTATACATTATATATATATATATATATATATATATATATATATATATATATATATATATATATATATATATATATATATATATATATACATATACATATATAAAAAAATATATATATACACATATTCCTATATTCATAGAAAATTTATATATATGCATGTATATCATTGGCTTATCCTTGATCTACTGAAATGTAGAATAATATGGGCAATTCTCCAGCTATCTCTTTGTCTAGAGTATAAGACTGCAGATTTAGTTATGATACAAAACTATATCAAGTATTTTGAAGTGCACCACAATTCAAATACATAATGGAATAAAAGAAGAGAAAAGGCTAATCCTTCCGTGATGGGCAGTTTTCGTAGGGTTGGATGACTTTCGCACTGCATTTATTTTACTCAATTATTATAATTATTTTTTGTTTTTATTATTTTTTTTCAAGATACAAGCTAGTTCTTCCTTCAGTTGTGTAACTAATGCATCATAACAAATTCTAATTAGTACCACTTTGCTAATATATCATATATAGACCCATATATCATGCCATAAAGAAAGTAATAGAAAACACATCTCAAGATGTGGCCCATCTCAGAAGGGTTAGTGACTCTCTATTACTTAATTATATCAAGAACAACGCAACTCAAAATGCTTGGTAATTTAAGTAAGATATGAGATGCCTCGGCCCTTTACACCAGGATTTTGGAGGTTCAAGTCGTACATATCACATGTGATATTGTTCACTGCAATATACTGAAGGAAAGCTATTATATCCACATTTTATATAGGTAGATATAAAATCATTGCAGTGTATATTTTATAAATGTCCAAACCCAATCTACAATTGACTTTCATGAGGTTTTCCAGAATCTAAGGTAAAATTATCTTGTATTGTGTGGCAAACTTGTTGAAATACGAAGGGCTAAATAAATTCATACATTGCTGTAATTCTTTTCTTCCAGTCCAGAAGAAAATATTTTACTACAAAAGTTTTTACTTTAGACAAAAATGCAAGATATATCAACCCTGCATTTAACAAATAAAATATATATAACATATATTACAACCCATTTACAATAATTTCAATCATTAACAGAAATATTTGGAAAAATACAGAAAATTAATGATAATGACAAGAAAGTTTGTGGTCTGGAAAAGTTTACTATTCTGTAAGAGAGCTTTCAAAGATAATGCTGCATTAACCAAACAGATGGCAACAGACGGTGCTATCAAATTTTCAATTATGAGTGAATCTTAGACTTTATCAATAATGCTACTGTGTGAACCAAATAACATTGAAATGCAGAAGGCATACAGCTAATGAGAAATCTTTAATCCATCCAAAGGTTAGACTGTTTTAATTTTCAGTCCATATAATGGTTTGGCTTGTAATCTGTGCCACTAGAAAGACTATATATAAAAGTTTCTTAATAAAAATTTATAACAATTAACTGTACATTATACAATAATTTCAAAACTACAGTAAAACCTCTTTGTAGTGCCAGTTTTTTTCAATGAAATTGTATTATATATTTTGAATATAGAGAAATATACATTTAAATTCCATATTAAGATACTAGA
>BOPN01004199.1:112500-117500 GCA_017312705.2 Penaeus japonicus | reverse complement strand
AATGATAGAGATAGAGATAGAGAGAGTGAGAGCCTGAGAAAGATAGAGAGATCTCCATCTTACTCCTCTTTCTAAAAACACTTCCAACTGCACAAACAAACACACACACACACACACACACACACTTATACACACATACCCCCCTCCCCCCCTTAAACCAACACACACACCAACCCCTTCCCCCCCCCCCCTACCCCCTTATAAAAACAAACACCAAGCAACAACTCACAATTCATATCAATCTCGACGGCTGCTTCCTTGGTCGGCGCCCTCTCGTGGTTCCCCGCCTTGCACGTGTAGGTGGAACGCAAGTCTTCCTTCTTTAACGCCCGCAAGTGGATGGTGTTGACGACCACGCCCACACCAGGGTCGAGGACGCTGGCTCGTGAGCTGTTGGGAGGGAGGGAGGGAGGGAGATTAGGAGTAGGGGATGGGGGTGGGGGTGGGGGTGGGGTGGGGGGATTGGATTGTAGTTGGGGTGATGGTTTGGTGGTGATGATGGTGGTGGTGATGGTGGTGATGATGATAGTGATGATGGTGATGATGGTGGTGGTGATGGTGGTGATGATGATAGTGATGAGAAGGATGATGGTTGTGGTGATGGTGGTACGAACAAATATTGTTGATGATGGTGTTGTTGATGGTGGTGATGATGAAAAAGAGATGAGAAGAGATGATTTTGATAACGGGAGAGTGAGAGGAGAAGATAAAAAGAAAGACGCATACTAACAGAGAAGTGAGAGAATGCAAACCAAATGGTGGACAAAGGATGTCATACACACACTCACATAAGCGGCACACACACACACACACACACACACACACCGCCTCGCCACACACAACCATCACGCCTCATACTGCTCCCTCCTCACTCCTCTCCTCTTTTCCTCACCTCATCCCCATCCCCATCCCCAAACTGCTCTCGTCCCACACTCTGCCTCCACCATATCCCACTACATCACTTTCTATTCTCCACTCTCACGTCCCTGCTTTATTCTTCTCACTCTCCTCATCCACCCATACCATTTCTCTGTTCCTCTCCTCTCACTTTACCTCTCTTTCGGCTCATGCTCTTTCTCCTTCTCTTTTTGTCAACGTCAGGCATCTCCTTTCTTCCGGACGCATTTTTGGGCCTTTCACCATTCCAACTGCAAAAAGTTGAATTCTCGGCCTTAACACTCTGAGCATTTACATTTGTCTTCTAAACGTTTCTCTCTCTCTCTCTCCTTTGTCTGTCTCTTACTTCTCTCTTCTCTCTTTCTCCTACCACACATCTCTTCATTTCTCTACATATTTTCCACTTATACAAAATTTTCTCTCTCTATCTTGTAAATCACATTTCTCATTTTATTTCTCTACCATACACTCTCTGCCTCTGCCCAGGCATAGAGAAGAGAGAAGAGAGAGAGGAGAGAAGAGGAGGAGAGAGAGGGAGAGAGAGAGAGAGAGAGAGAGAGAGAGAGAGAGAGAGAGAGAGAGAGAGAGAGAGATAGAGAGATAGATAGATAGATAGAGAGAGAGAGAGAGAGAGAGAGAGAGAGAGAGAGAGAGAGAGAGAGAGAGAGAAAGAGAGAGAGAAGAAAAGCGAGAGAGAGAGAGAGAGAGAAAGAAAAAGAGAGAAGAGAGAGACAGAGGAAGGAAGAGACAGAATGAGAGAGAGAGAGGAAAAAAAAGAGAGAAAGTGAGAGAGGCAGAGGAAGAGACATAATGAGAAAGAGAGAGAGAGAGAGAGAAAAAAGAAAGTGAGAGAAACAGGAAAAGAAAGTTTAATCAAATATTCTCCTCTGCCATCTAACAGCATTAGATACCAATGGTTCGCAAACAGAATTTCGTTTTCCATTAAAATACGATACAAATGAAAAGGAATTCAGAGAAAATGAGATAATAATATTGCAAAAATGGGAAGGGATAAAGAAAGGGAATAGTGATATAAAAAGGAGAACAGAAAAGGATGAAAATAAAGATGACAACCAAAGGAAATATACAAAAGGTGGTAAATTAAATAAATGTCAGAGGAAAGGATAAGGAAAACGAATGAGAAGAAGAAAGAAGGGGGGAATGATGATGATGATGATGATAATGATGAGGGTGATGATGCTGATGCTGATGATGAGATGATGATAATGATGATGGTGATGATGATAATGATGATGAAGATTAATTGTAGATGCAGATGAAGATAAAGATAATAATGATGATAATGACAACAATGATAATAATAGTAATGATAACAATAACACCAACAATGATAACAACAACAGCAACCACAAAGACACCACAGAATCAACCACAAACTCACTTGACAAGCGTTTGGTGATGGTATGTGCTGTCCAGAAGTCTACCATCTCTCCACCAGGTGACCGACGGAGGTGGGTCTCCCCCTTGAACCCGGCAGGTCAGGGCAGGCCGTTGACCTACAGTGTAAGGACCAGCTGCTCCGACAAGCTCCAGACCTGCTTCGTCCACTATGCGAACGCTGGCCACGGGTTCTGCAAGGATGGGAGGTGAGAGTGGGGGGTGAGGGGTGAGGGGGGGAGGGGGGAGGTTGAGGCCATGGGGTTGAAAGGGGGGGGGGAGGGAGAGATGGGTTGATAGATGAGGTTGATTGTTGGGTAGATGGATGGATAGATAGGTTGGTGGGTTGGTGGGCGAGTAGGTAAGGTTGGGGTCTCTCTCTTTCTCTCTCTCTCTCTCTCTCTCTCTCTCTCTCTCTCTCTCTCTCTCGCTCTCTCTCTCTCTCTCTCTCTCTCTCTGGTAGGTGAGTTGGTTGGTAGGTAGGTAAGGAGACATATTGAAAGATGGATAGACGACAGACGGATAAACACTCACATATTCATACATGAAAAATACATATATATATATATATATATATATATATATTTTTTTTTTGTCAATGTCAAGTCTATTTCTATCCATTTATTGCTAAGTCAAAATCTTGCATAAATCAACATTCATCTCCCGCAATTCATTAATGAAGAGTGAGCAAGGGATATCCAAGAGATTTAATCACCTTTGTTTACATTCTCGTGTTGAAGCAAACAAAATTCAAAGAACATACCAAAATACAAAAACTGCAGTTAATACCAATCAACGGTATACTCCTATGAGTCATTTTTGAAAGATCTTAAATAAGCCTTTGGGGAATGAATTTGAAATATGTATTCTGAAGTTTGATAACGAAATCGTGATACCATTTCTCACACGTACAGAGAGAGAGAGAGAGGGAGAGAGAGAGAGAGAGAGAGAGAGAGAGAGAGAGAGAGAGAGAGAGAGAGAGAGAGATGGAAAGAGCGAAAGCACGAAAGGAAGAGAGCAACAGCGCCCCATAATTGGATCGGTTGCTGCGAGGCGCGAAGGGAAACGCCACCATTAAAGTTTGGTCTTCCGAAGTGCTACAGTTCTGTCGTTGTTGAGTTTTATTTGATTATTATCTCTCTCACTCTCTCTCTCTCTTTCTTTCTTTCTCTCTCTCTCTCTTTCTTTCTCTCTCTCTCTCTCTCTTTCTTTCTTTCTCTCTCTCCCTTTCTTTCTCTCTCTCTCTCATTCTCTTTCTCTATTTATCTATCTATTTATTTATCTATACAAACACGAAACGAATATTAAAGGGTAGATATCAAACCCTTTTAGATAAGCTAAAATGTCATGGAACTCATGATCAAAATGAGAAAACAATTACAGTTAGTTAAGCTCTAGAAATAGAAGCAACCGACACATAATCATGAAAGTAAAAATAAGGAAATAGCTAATATACAAAAAGGTAAGTAAAGAAAAGGAAAACACACAAGGGAATAAAAAAAAAAAAAAAAAAATCCAGAAGGAGAAAGTCCTGTAAGTTAAAAGCGATGAAGAAACGTCTTAAAAACGGAGCTTCCATGTCTTACACAAGCAAATAATCTTTTACACACGTAAGAATGTTTTCAGCTGGCTAAAAACATCAAAATCAGAAAAAAACACCAGAAATCCCAATGATAATACAGCCAAACACACCAAAAAAAGAAAAAAAGAAAGAAAAGTTCCAAACAAAGACAAAACAACAAAACAAGAAGCGAAATTCACACACACAAAAAAATATTATCAGAATCAAGAGGGAAAAAAAGTATTCCCCGACACATTGCACTTCACCTTTCGCTTCCAACCCTTCCTTCTTTCTTCTACTTTCTCTCTTACCCTTTCACAAGGTAACAAATGTATTGCAACCACCCTCTCTTCCCTCGCCCTCTTGCCTTTTGCAATGGAGTGGCATCGGAAATTCAATCTAAAATAGTTTAAATACATGAAAGATGCTTAGAATGCCATGAGTGGGACATCCGCATTGTCTATTGCAATTGCGTTGTAATTATTGCAGTTATTTCTCTTTCGAAAAGTAATATGGAATTTACGTTAGCGAAAGCAGGTGTGTAGGAGAGAGGGAGAGGAGGGGAGAAAGAGATGGACAGGAAAAGAATGAGAGAGGGAGGAGGGGAGAATGAGAAATGGAGATAGAAGGAGAGAATGAGCATGGAAGAGAGAGAGACAGATAGATAGATAGATAGATAGATAGATAGATAGATAGACAGAGAGAGAGAGAGAGAGAGAGAGAGGCAGAGGTAGAGAGAGATAGAAATAAAGAGAGAAAGAGAAAGGGAGAAAGATATAGATAGATAGAGAGAAAGAGCGAGAGCGAGAGAGAGAGGGAAAGAGAGAGAGAGAGGAAAGGGGGAGTGAGAAAGAGATAGATAGATTGAGAAAAAAAAAAACAAAAAAACAGACAGACAAAAATCGACAAAAGAGCGAGAGAAATAAAGTCAAAAAGAGGAAAAACGAGAGAAAATAAAACACAAACAAAGTAAAGCAAAAATAGAACGAGAGAGCGAAAAAAGACATAAAATTAGAGAAAGAGAAAGAAAGAAAGTAAGAGTCATGAAGACAGCCGATTAAGTAGAACTGACAGGAGCGTCAGCTTGCGTCACTTAATTATCTATTCAGTGAAAAATCAGCTGAAGTTAAACTCAAACTTTTCG
>BOPN01004199.1:82500-85000 GCA_017312705.2 Penaeus japonicus | reverse complement strand
GAGAGGAAGGGAAGGGAGGGAAGTGAGGGACGGGATGGGATGGGGTGGGATGGAAGGGGAAATAAGGAAGAGGGGGGGGGGATAAGAGGAAGGGAGGGTGATAGGGAGGGCGGGATGGAGGAAGGGGGAAGGAAGAGGGTTTTGATGAAGGGAGGTAGAAGGAGGAACATATAGGAGGGAGGGAGGTGGTAAGGAGGAAGGAGAGTATGAGATAGAGAGAGGAAGTTTAGGGGAGGAGAGTTTGAGGGAGGTGAGAGGAAGGGAGGGTAGTGGAGGGAAGGAGGGAAGGGAGGGTAATGGAGGGAAGAAGAGAGGGAGGGTAAATGGGAGGAGGGGAGGAAGAGGGAGAATCATATGAGAGAAAAAGGGATATGAGAATGAGGGAGAGAAAAGGGATAGAGGGAGGAAAGGCATAGAAAGGAGGGAGGGTATGGGAGGGAGGGGAAAAGGAGAAGAAAGTGAGAGGGAAGGGAGGAGAAGGGGGGTGGATGAAAGTAGAGGAAGGCGGGAGAAAAGGAAATAAAGGAAAAATGATAGAAAAACAAGATAAAAAGAGAATAGAGTGAGAGTTTGTATACGTATGTGTTTGTGTGCGTGTGAGAGCGAAAGAGAGAGAGATGGAGAGAGAGAGAGCTAGATAGATAGATAGATATATATATATATATATATAGATAGATAGATAGATAGATAGATAGATAGATAGAGAGAGAGAGAGAGAGAGAGAAAATAACTCAATTTTCCCACCGTTTTGAATGTACTCCTTTCTATCTCTCTTTCCTTTCTCTCTCTTCCCCCCTCTCTCTCTCTCTTCCTCTTTCTATTTCTCTCTCTCCCTCTCCCTCTCCCTCTTTCTCGCTGACCTTTCCACCGTGAACCTATGAACTTATTCCCCGAACAAGTTGAATCGATGCCCAGGTGCGTAAATAATCAAGCATATAGACACAGGGACATAATGGAAATATTTCGAACACCTAGCGATATGCATGAAAATAATAGCTAAAAAATATATATAGAATGATTGTAGTCATGCAATATACAGGGCAATAATGCAGTATCTTGCTATACATATAATCCCTACAATACATAGATAATCATAAAATTACAGTTACGAAAACAAAAACAATACTCGCTCTCTTCATATCCCATTAAAAAAAGCTGCAACTCTCTCTATACAACAGATCTCTGCAATGACCATCAGTTAATCAGTTTTTATATACCACATTACAGTGATGCAATAACTACACCCCACAATACAGAAATACAACAATTATAACCCCTATGTAAACTATATAAAGTACAACACTTCAGCTCTACCAATCGAAAAGCTACGAAAAGGTATTAATACAAAGCTCAAAACATTGATAAAACTCACCACAACACACACTGCACCATTGCAATAACCCCAAAATACAACAAAACATAACAAATACATCACCCTAACCCCTCCTATCCAAAAGCAACGACTCCACACTCCTTCCCCAAAAACATTACAAAGTTCTCCTGACATCTGCTGACATCTGCTGACGGCTGGTGCTGACTCGAAGGGCGTCAGATCGACAGCCGCTGTTAGAGGAAATGTATGTGTTTGTGTCTTGATCAGCTGATGATAACAGAACTATAAACAACAGTGCTGGCTAACTAGCAGGGAGCTGTGACACGCTAAGGGTGGGGTGGGGAAGGGTGGCAGGGGGATGGGGAGGGGTAAGGTGGGGGTGGAGGGGTTAAAAGGGGGTAGAAAGGAGGGGTAAGGAGGGGGTGGGAAAGGGGTGTAAGGAGGGGTAAGGAGGGGTGGGAAAGGGGTGTAAGGAGGGCGGTGGAGGGTGTGGGCAGGAGGGAGGGGTAAATGGGTGGGGGTAAAGAAGAAATAAGGGAGGGAGGGAGCGAGGGAGGGGTAGAGAACGAGGGAGGGAGGGGGGAGGGAGGGAGTGTCACCGCTAACGCAAGACAAACCTATTTTTTTTTCTTTTCTTTTTTTATTTGAAAATAATACTACGGCAACTTCCTTATCATTCGCTTTATGTCGCGAGATAGATAAATCGATATATAGATAAAGAGAGGAGGGAAGTGAGAAAGCGCAATTGAATTATTTTTTGTGTTCAAGTTAATGGAATATTCATATTTTTCAACTACTTGACTATATATGCTACTTAGTGTGAAATAGATCTTTAGGAAGCATGTACTTAGCTGTTGTAGCAGGAGTTATATATATATATATATATATATATATATATATATATATATATATATATATATATATATATATAAATATGTATATATATATATATATATATATATATATATATATATATATATATATATATATATATATATATATATACATATATACATATATATATATACATACATACATATATAAATATATATATATATATATATATATATATATATATATATATATATATATATATATATATATATATATATATATATATATATATATTTATATATATATATATATATATATATATATATATATATA
>BOPN01004199.1:77500-80000 GCA_017312705.2 Penaeus japonicus | reverse complement strand
TGAGTGAGAGAAATGAAAAGCGAAGGAGGAAAACATCTCTCCCGGTTGCCTTTCCTATCTCTCCACAAGGAAAGGACATCCCCAGAATCCAGCAAAACCATTCACAATACACCCACTTAAAATTTATCCGACTGCAACCTCTCTCCCCTCTCCCCTCTCCTCGCCTCTCTTCCACACTTAAGTGACCCATGATGCGCGCTCCTTTGACCTTATATTGACTCCTCCATCTCTTCCTTCCTCTTTCCCGTCTCCCCTTTCTTCCTCTCTCCATCCTCTCTCCTCTTTCCTTCTCTCTCCTCTTGCCTCCTCCCTCCCCTTTCCTCTTCCTCTTTATCACTTTTTCTCCCTCTTCCTCTTTTATTCTGTCGCTTCTTAACCTCTTCCCTCCACTTTCTTCTGACCATTCTTCTACCTTTCCTATCCTACTCCCCCCACCCTCCTCCCTATCCTCCTCTCCCCCTTCTCCTCCTCCTCCTACCCCCTCTCCTCCTTCTCCTCCTCTTCCCTCCTCCCCTTCCCTCTCCTGCTCCTACGCCCTCCCCCTCTTCCTCCCTCTCCTCCTCCTCTTCCTCCTTCCTCCCGTCCTCCCCTCCTCCTCCCTCCCCCTCTCCTCACCTCAACTCTACTCTTAACCTCCCCTTCCCTCTTCCCCTCCTCCCCCCCCCTCCCCCTATCCACTGCATGACGTCAAAGTTAACATGCAGAAGTGTATATCATTCGCAGAATTATTGCATGAGGTAAATAGTGTGATTGTTCGAAATGTTTTTGAACAGTGAACGGGAGATGTGGATGTTTGTTGTTGTTGTTATTGTTTCTACTGATAAATGGGATTTTTTTCATGTATTTATTTGTCCTTTGCCTTTTGTATGTACTTCAGTTTGGTTGTCAATTTTTGTCCTGTATTTCCGAAAAAATATTTATTTTATTTTATTTTATTTTTTTACATTTAGATGAGAGAAAATGTAGAAGAAGGAAACGAAGAAGAAGAAGAAGAAAAATAAAAAGAAATAAGCGACTATACATCAGAAGAAAATGTTATATCCAACACGAAAAACGTAACAGTAACAGTAACCTGTAACCTGTAACCTGTTCTTCGTGCTGTTATATTTCAGTTCTTCTTAGAATAACAAGAAAAAATGTGATGAATGTATTACAGAATTTCGTAAAGATACATTTAGATAAAATGTGATGAATGTATTACAGAATTTCGTAAAGATACATTTAGTGGACTGTTATAGGAGAAAAGTCACAGTTTATGTTATTACTTTGTATTTTATGTGTTTCTCATAATTCATGTGTGTTGAGTGTTTTTACATGAATGTATGTGGTTTTGTGTTAGTGTAAAAGCATGTGTGTGTCTGTTGTGTGTGTGTGTGTTTCTGTGTGCGTGTTTGTGTTTCTTGTGTGTATGTGTGTATGCGTGTGGATGTAAAAGCATGTGTGTGTTAGTGTTGTATGTGTGTTTGTTGTGTGTGTGTGTGTGTGTGTGTGTGTGTGTGTTTGTGTTTTTTGTGTGTGCGTGTGCGTGTGTGTTTGCGTGTTTTGCATATTTTTTTACGAATACATTTGTGTATGTGCAATAACATTTTTTTCGTATTTGGGTATCTAACTGTATAGTAAAATATCCCAACAACAAAAAAATATAAACAAATCCCTACCTATCTGTCTATCCATCTATCTATCAACCTATCTATCTATACATATATTCCGATAAGACCCCTTCCTCCTTCCAAATCCTTCCCCTCCCACCTCCTCGTATCCTCCGCCCTACCCCCCTCAAAAAAAAGAAAAAAAGTTAAAGACAACAATGGAGAGATGCAACTCCCTTTCATTTTCAACGTTGCAATAGAGATATTGTGTCGTTTTTGCTTTATGGAGATCGCACACTGTGTAGTGATGCAGGAAATCCAAAGCGACTTTCCTTTGTGTTTTCGCTTGACACGTGGGAAATAGTTCGCTTTTAAGCTATTTATATATCTATCTATTTATCTATCTATTTGTATTTTGGATGGGGATGGGGCACGTGGGGTATGATCGACGCAAATACGAGAGAGAGAGAGAGAGAGAGAGAGAGAGAGAGAGAGAGAGAGAGAGAGAGAGAGAGAGAGAGAGAGAGAGAGAGAGAGAGAGAGAGAGAGAGAGAGAGAGAGAGAGAGAGAGAGAGAGAGAGAGAGAGAGAGAGAGAGAGAGGAGATAGAGAGATAGAGAGAGAGAGATAGACAGACAGATATATAGATATATAGATATATAGATATATAGATATATAGATAGATAAAGATAGAGAGAGAGAGGAGAGAGAGATACAGAGAGATAGGTAAACAAACAGACAGACAGATAGATAGATAGATAAATAGATAGATAGATAGACAGACAGACAGACAGATAGATAGAAAGATAGATAGAGAGAGAGAGAGAGCAAAAGCTAATCACAATATATCATTATAACTTTGAGAATATGATATAGATAAACCTACCTTAAAACAATTCTCAAACCGCTTAT
>BOPN01004199.1:30000-32500 GCA_017312705.2 Penaeus japonicus | reverse complement strand
GGTGGAGGAGGACGAAGGAGAAAAAGGGCAGGAGGAGGGAGAAGAGTGGAGAGGGAGCAAGGGAGTGGAAGGTAGTGAAAATAGGAAAGGGAGATGGGAGGCAGAGGGGAGGGGAGAGGAAGAGGGAAATGGAGCAAAGGGAAAGGGCGGAGGGAGGGGAAGGGAAGGGGCGGAGGGGAGGGGAGAAGAAGAGGGAAATGGAGCAGAGGGGAAAGGGCGAAGGTCAAGGGAGTGGAAGGAGGAAATGGAGCATAGGGGAAGGGAGAAAGAGAGGATGAGGAGGAGGAGGAGGAAGGGGGGAGGGTAAATATCCACATAACAGCGGTCCATATAAGATTTCGAGCGCGTGTTGATGACAGTCCCTGGCAGTCGTCTTTCTATTAGGCCGGGCAGTGTTGAAATAACCCATTGTAATGATATTAGAAAAGATATATATATATTTCTTTGTCCTAGATTGTTTGAGGTATCGTTTGCTTAATATAGTTAATGGTGTGGTGTTTTTTTTAGGCCATGTGTCAATGTTTATTCATGGTCGGTGTCGTTATCATTAATATCATTACTATTTTTATCATTATCCTGGGTCACTATCTTTATTGTTATCCTTCTCGGCATTATCACCATCATCGTTACTGTTGTTATCATCATTATCAAATATCATCCTTGTTATTCTCACTGCCTCTCTTATTCCTATATTATAACTTTCTTTTCACTATTATTTTCACCATCACCTACTTAACGACCATGTCTCATAACTCACATCTTATAGTGTCACCATTACTGTTGTGATGTCCTTAATGCCATCCGTGTACATTAACATAAATTCCTTATCATCACTATAATCATCACTATTACCATACCCACTCCCCCCTCCATCACTCCTCCATCAATGCCACCGTCAGCAACATCACCACCATAAGCCTATCCAATTGAACACCATTACCACCATTACATTTATCGCAATCATCTTTCCCCTCACGTATATATGTATAAAAAAATCGGTATATTGATCAAGCCATTAGACATTATTTATGAAAAGCATAAGCATAAGCGTCGAGGGATGTAAACAGCAAAATAAGAGGGTTTCCAAAAAGCTTTCACGAATACAGTAATGGTGAATAAATACACTGATGATAAGCAAATAATAAATGATACTAAGATTTAAGAAGGTATTTTAAGTGTCTTTGGCAAACTTAAGGGGAGATTTTAAGTGTTTCCAGAAGTCAATAGCAACACAAAAGCATTTTTTTTTTTCAAAATCTTCATGAATTTGAAAAAAATAAATAAGATAACCAAATAAACAAACAAATAAAAACTCATTTACGACAAATAACAACGATAAAAATAATAAATAATACTATAAAATCAACGTTAAAGGAGATAATGGTAGATATCTTTCAACAGCAGATGATTGTTTTTTTTTTAAACATTTTATTTTTTCAAAGAAGTTTTGAAATGATAACAACAGACAATGATCATGATCGTAGACTCAAATAGATCTTAAATTTCAATAAAGAACAAGGACACACGTTGCAAGGGATCCAAAATGTCAACCACAGATTGAATGATTTCAAAACATCTCAATCATCGTCTTGCTTCCCTTCCTATAGATTCTAATGTCTTGTATTATCATGTCATTTGCATGTTATTAGAACAAAGACCAGGGAGGGAGGGGTGGAGGAGGGGGGGTTGGAAAAGGGGGGAGGGAGGGGTGGTGCTCTTATCCTTATTGTTGTCCTTTGGCTGTGCATATGAATGGAAGAAGATTGAGTTGCATGAAAATTATGGAGTATTGTCAGGTGTCCTGAATGAATATATCAGGTTGTAATACTCATGAGGTTTATCTAGGTTGACTATTCCTTTTTGGGTTTGTTGTAATGACTCTTTGTCAATATCATATTCGTATTTATATCTATTATTTATTTTTATTCATTATGATAAAAGGCTGTATTGTTGTTTATTGCATGGATTTGTTGCTTTTGTGTAATATCACTGTTATTCATTGTTATTCAAATAGCTTTGAAGAACATCTGTTATAAGTGTGTTCATTATCAGGAGTGTGTCGTATGAGTTTGAAGATTAGAAATATCTATAGTAGAATCATATAATAATTATTAGAATTTTATCATAATTATTAGAATTATGATTATTATAATCATATTAGAAGTATTGTATAATAATAACTATTTGAATTATATTAGAATTATTTAGCTATTAAAATAAACCTGAAATATCTCTCTCCCTCTTTCTCTCACTCTTTTCGTTTCTCTCATAAGTTTTACCTCTTTCCTATCTCTGCCTCTCTTTTCTCATTTCTTTTTCCATTTCTATAATTTTCCATCTCCTATTCCCTTCCTTCATCTTATTTCTCTTCTTTCTATCCACGTTTTCTTCTTCCCACGGTCTAGCGGAAACTATACGAGAGAAATGAATGGGATATTGGTAGTAAGCAGACGTAGTTTGAGTTGCAAATGGCGGAGAGGAAGAGGAAGAAAGAGAAGAA
>BOPN01004199.1:15000-22500 GCA_017312705.2 Penaeus japonicus | reverse complement strand
CTCTTTCGTTCTCTTTCTTTCATTTTTCTTTCTTTCTCTGTGTCTCTTTCGTTTTCTTTATTTCGTTTTTCTTTCTTTCTCTGTGTCTTTTTCCCTTTCCTTGTTTTTTTTCTGTTTTTTTCTTATCCTTACTCTCTCTCTCTTTTTATTTATCCTTATGTTTCTCTCTCTCTCGCTCACTTGCTCTCTTTCTCTGTCGGTCTCTCTTTCTCTCTCATCTCTCTCTCTCTCTCTCATTTTCATCACCATTAGTGCATGCTATTCCTACCAATGAATATTACTATAATTACCCAATATAATTATCACTATCATTAGATATCAACAATAAATAAGTACGACAACAACACTCATTATCATCATTGTGGCTAATCATCCAACATATGAAGGTATTTATAAGTACTTAACGATTAGATAATTAAAGATTAATGGAGAGAGGGACAACGTGATATATGTGAGACTGGAATATTACACGGTTTGTTTATGTCCTTTACTTTGTTATTAATTTGATATATTCTTCTCTTCCTTCTGATTACCTTTTCCTTCCTTTTCATTTTTTTTTCTTTTGATTTTTTTTCTCGTTCTCTTCTTTCTTTTGGGTTTCTTTAATTTTCTCCTCTCCCTCTTCTTTATCCTCTCTTTTCCTCCTTATCTTCCTCTTCATACCCCTTTCCCCTTTTTCTTTCACTTCCTCTCTTCAATCTCCTATTCCTCCTCCTCTTTTTCCCTATTATTCGTCCCCCCCTTCTTCCTCCTCTTTTTCTTCCTCATCTCCTCCTTCTTCTCCACTTTCTCTTTCTCATCTCCTCCTCCTCCTCCTCCACTTTCTCTTTCTCATCCTTCTTCTCCAGTTTCCTCTTTTTCTTCCTCATCTCCTCCTTCTTCTCCACTTTCTCTTTCTTATCTCCTCCTCCTCCTCCTCCTCCACTTTCTCTTTCTCATCCTTCTTCTCCTGTTTCCTCTTTTTCTTCCTCATCTCCTCCTTCTTCTCCACTTTCTCTTTCTCATCTCCTCCTCCTCCTCCACTTTCTCTTTCTCATCTCCTCCTCCTCCTCCACTTTCTCTTTCTCATCCTTCTTCTCCTGTTTCCTTTGCCTCCTCTTCCTTTGACAATTTATCTTGTATTTTTTATTTTTATTCATTGATGATCATTATTATTATTTTGTTGCATTCATCCACCTTTTTACTTTTTTATGTGATTATCCATTTATTATTTTTTCTTTTTGTTTGTTTCTTTTCTCTTATCGATCTTCTCTCTTCATGCCTTTTGTGTCTCTCTTGTTGATAAGAACTTTGAGATAATGATAACAACGATAGGAATAATGACAATGATAATAATAACATTGTTAATAATAGTAATGAGGATAATGATAATTACAATAATTGTAATGACAATAGATATGGTAATGGTATTAATAAAGACGATGATATCATTAACAACTAATCAATTAATTAATAGTAATGGATAAGATAAATATGAAAACAACAATAATAATAATGGTACTAGTGATGATCATAATAATCATGGCAATAGTAATAATGATAATAATAATGATAATAATAATAATAATGATAATAATAATGATAATAATAATAGTAATAATGATGATAATAATAATAATCACGACAATAAAAGCAATAACAATAATGACAATAATGATAACGATATAGATGATAATATCCATAATAACAACAAAAATAATGATAAACCTATTAGTAATAACAATAATAATATTAAAGGCAATTCTAATGATAATAATGATAATGATGATAATAATAAAAATATCAATGATGATAGCAATAATGATAGTAATAATGGTAACAATGACGATGCCAATGAATTTGATAATATCATGAGTAATAGCAATAAGGGCAAAATCATAATAATAAAGATAATAATCATAAGAATGATAACAGCTAAATGCATCGCTATTAGCAATATTTATAAGAATAGTAAGAATCATTATTCACATACACACACACACACACACACACACACACACACACACACACACACACACACACACACATATATATATGTATATATATATATATATATATATATATATATATATATAGATATATATATATATATATATATATATATATATATATATATATATATATATATATATATATATATATATATATATATATATATATAAGAGCAAAAGAAAACCAATTCACTTAAGTAAACACCCGAACCCTTAACATCAACAAAGGCAACACCTAAGACACCGGCTCTACTTTCTGATGTCTGGAATGTCCCAATTATAGTAAGCATTACCACAGCTCGTTTTTATGAGAGACATAGGAAATCTGGATTTTCTAGACATTTCGTTTTTTTTTTTTTTTTTTTTTTTTTTTTTTTTTTATTGGAGGCAATTGTTTAGAGGAAGAGAGAGAGGGGGGAGAATAATAGAAATATAGATAGATCGATAGATAGATAGAGAGAGAGAGAGATAGAATATATATATATATATATATATATATATATATATATATATATATATATATATATATATATATATATATACAGAGAGAAAGAGAGAGAGAGAGAGAGAGAGAGAGAGAGAGATATATATATATATATATATATATATATATATATATATATAGATAGATAGATAGATAGATAGATAGATAGATAGATAGATAGATAGATAGATAGATAGATAGATAGATAGGTAGAGAGAGAGAGAGAGAGAGAGAGAGATACAGGGAAAGAGAGAGAGAGAGAAAGAGAGAGAGAGAGAGAGAGAGAGAGAGAGAGAGAGAGAGAGAGAGAGAGAGAGAGAGAGAGAGAGAGAGAGAGAGAGAGAGAGAGAGAGATACAGAGAAAGAAAGAGAGAGAGAGAGAGTGAGAAAGAGAGAAAGATAAATAGATAGATATTTATAGAGACGGAAAGAGCATAAAAGAAAGATAAATAGATATAGACAGAAAGATAGATAGATAGATAGAGAAAAAGAAAAAGAAAGCAACAATGATAACCACAGCAAAGACACCCTCAAGCCAGCTAAGCAAGCCCTATGAAAAGAAAGCAGCAATAGATCCATTTTTTTTCTCGAAAATCCCCCAAGCAAGAGATTTGCAACACTTGTCAACCTTCACCGCTAAACCCTTACTCTGAGCCTGGTTTTCCTCAAGGATCTCATTATTCCAGTATTCGTTAAGTTTTATTTCTTAGTTCATTCTTTTAATTTTCTTCTTATCTTCTTTTTTTTTCTTCTTTTTCGCTCTCTTGCGCTTCGTTTATTTGTATTTGTTTTATATTTTGAGTCTTGTGTTTATTTATTTATTTATTTTTGGAATTTGGTATATCTCCTTGTTGGTTTGTTTTTTTTATATCCTTTGCAGTTTTTACCTTTTCTTATGGATCTTTGCCTCTAACAAATTGTTATCGTTTTCTTCCCGGACTTTAATGCACACACACACACACACATACACACACACACACTTTTATCTATTTTTTTAGATAAAATAAATTCACTTTAGTAACACTTTAATACTGAAGGATGAATATAGTGTTTTTTTTGCATCAAAGAAGGGAAACACCCAACGTACATTTTCTTAGTTGTCACTTGAAAATTGGATTTCTCCGCGTCACCCGGATCAAAAGGCATAATGTATAAGAATATGGTAATATTGACGAGATATTTGATATATAGATCACTAGTCACTAGTTTATTTTCTAATTATCTGTATTTCTCCTAAGGTCCACCTCTTGTACCTAGTTTCTTTATAATTTTATATATTTGACATTTCTCTTATTTGTTCCCTTCTCTTTCCTCTTTACTTTCTATTACAAGTTCTCTTTTCCCCTTTTGGATTTTGATATTCTATTTCACCAAGAATAATCTTTCGCTTTTTGTTTCTTTATTGTTCTTTACCTGTTGCACTTCCTTTTCTCTCACACAGTCTCGTCTTTTCTTGTTTACCCTTATACCTTTCCAGACAAGTCTTTTTCTCTTACTTTCTTTCCCCTACCATTCCCCTTACAAACCCTCTTTCTGCTCCTAAAGCTCTCAGTATTTCCCCTCACGTATCCTTCCTTCTTCCTTACTTGCCATTATCCTTCTCCCTACAAGCCCTGTTTCTTACTCCACAGCTCTAAGGATCTCCCCTAACAAATCCTGTTTTTTTGTTTGTTTTTTTTGTTTTTATTCCTCAACTCTGTTTTTCTCTTCACAAGCCATGTTTCCTCTCCACTACTCTTAATATTCCCTTTAACATATCCTGTAGTTTATCTCCCTAAAATCCCATCTTTTTTCTTTCACAAGCCATGTACCCTGCACTACTCTCAATCTTCCCTTTCACATATCCTGTTTTTACTTCCTCAAATCTCATCTTTTCTTTTCACAAGCCATGTTTCCCCCCTTCCACTCAGTATTCCTTCTATCTAATCCTGTTTTTTTCCCCTTCACTCCCAGTTTTTTCCCTTCACAAGACATAACCCTCCACCTCCACCACCCTGTACCCCACAACTCTCTATTTTTCCCCTACAATTCTCGATAACTCTCCTCACGTGTTCTCCTTCCTCATATCTTTCTCCCCTACACGGCCTGTATTTTTTCCCCTATGGCTTCACAGGTTCCTCTAACACGCAGTGACTAATTTGCTTTCTCAAATCCATCGCAAGTAAATGTTCCTTTGTCAATTGTTTGTGTTGAAGTAATAAAAGTAATGCGAGATTCAGCTGATATTCCTTCAGATTCTATTCTTATCTATCTCTTTCTCCTTGTTTTTCTATCTCCCTCTTTCTATCTTTATATCTAATCTATTTATTTTTTCTTGTACTCTTGATAGAATAGAACATAAAAAAAAACATGTGTATATATCTGCCTGAAATCTACCAGTTCAGTTTAATATCTTTTCATCTATCTTTCTCTTTCTTTCCCCTTCTCCATTTTCACTCATCTCCTTACTTTTTCTCTCTATCTTTCTCTTCCTCCATCCAGTTCTCGTTCTCTCTCTCTCTTTCTATTTCTATCCACTCCCTACTCTCTTTCTCTCCCTGTCTCCCTCTCCCTCGCTCTCTTTCGCTCTCATTTCACCATAGTCTCCTGGAAATCATTAGTCAGTGCTCTGGACGCAGCGGGGTGAGAGACACGCATTTGAAACACCGGCGCAACGAGCACATCTGTCCCATACGTTAAAAGGCACAGTGTCATTTGTCCCATGAAAACATCTACATTAGGTTCGCTATCTGCCCTGTGGTGGCAGCACCGTCCACGTTCTCGCGTGTTGATGGAGCTGTTCTTATTATGTGCTCTTTTGTTTCTACTTCGTTATTATTATTATCTTTTTTTTCTTTTCCGTTTTTTTTTTAGTCTTTTGTGGTTTTCGGTTTCTTTTTTTCCATTTTAATTTTCTTGCGGGGAGATTTTGTTTATGGTGCAGTTGGAAAATTGTTTTCTGTTTTTTTGTTTTGTTTTGTTTTTTGCTTTATTCCTTATTTCTCTCTCCATTCCTCACCCCCTCCCCGTCTCACTCTCTCCCTCTGTTCTCTCTCTCTCTCTCTCTCTCTCTCTCTCTCTCTCTGTCTCTCTCTCTCTCTGCGTCTCTGTGTGTGTGTGTGTGTGTGTGTGTGTGTATGAGTGTGTGTGAGTGTGTGTGTGTGGGTGTGTGTGTGCGTGTGTGCGTGTGTGCGTGCTCCTCTCAATCCAAAGTTATGAACTACATCGAATGTGTTGAAAAAAAAAGCAAACAGAAGTACACGAACGAGAATATTCACACGAGTTTACACAAAACTAATAAATAAAGAGAGTAAAAGTCAACATAATAAAACTCACAATAAATTAAGTGCAAAAACCTCTCAGAACCTGAAGTATGCACAGAGGTACAAACATAACACGAACGGGAATGAGTTTTCTTCTTCTAGAATGGAGTTGGAAAATATCTCAAATACAATAACGCATTATGTGTATGATTTATCTTCTCTCTGAAGGGGGGGGGGGGGGCGAGAAGAAGAAACAGAAGAAGATCGGGAAGAAAAAAGGTAGAATAAGGAGATGGTAAAGAAGAAGGGAAAGAAGAACAAGGAAAGGAAGAAAAAAAAGAGAGAAAAAAGAAGGAAAGAAATGGAGAAAAAAAAAAAAAAATAAAGGAAATAACCAACAACAAAAAAAAAAAAAAAAAGAAAGAAAGCAAAAGAAAAGAATAAAACAAGAATAGGAAGAAAAAGAAGTAAAACAAAAATAAGAAAAAGGGGAAAAATAAAAAAAAACAAAGGGGATAAGAAACAGAAAAAGAAACAGAAAAAGAAGAAGAAGAAGAAGAAAAAAAAAAAAAAAACAAGCGAAAGACTGTGCCTCCGGTTAATCTAAGAGTCAACATACTTAGCCTGAGCCCGGGCACTATAATCAATACCCCTTATTGATAATTAATGTTGGTCCACTTTATCTACTTCAAAAAAGATATTCTTAATCATCCCCAATTAGGAATTGTTAATTAAGGTCAAGTATCCTCCTGGAGAAATAAAATGAAAAAAAAAAAAATCTTTAGATAGATAGATAGGTAGATACAATGATAGATAAATTGTTGAAGATAGATAGATAGGTAGATACGATGATAGATAAATTGATGAAGATAGATAGATAGGTAGATACGATAATAGATAAATTGATGAAGATAGATAGATAGGTAGATACGATGATAGATAAATTGATGAAGATAGATAGATAGGTAGATACGATGATAGATAAATTGGTGAAAATAGATTCAGTTTTCAAAGGTTTATCAAATAAGTAATTCCTATATATATTTTTTCATGTTTCAAATTCCGTCGCGTTTTATTTCTTTATCTTTTAATGTCTTCATTTTTATCTACGACAGCGTGACAAGAGGCAGTATATTTCTGTAATTAAGTATCAACGTACAAATCTAACAGCTGTTTTTTCTCTATACTTTAACGTTTTTTTTCTGCTTAACTTCAAGAGGCTAATCTGCCCTTATCTTTACTATCTCTCTCTTCTATCTAATTATCTTTATTCCGCTACTGCTCTTTTAAATATCACTCTAATTTTCTCGCACAAGAACACTCCTCCATCGCTCGTAATATATATGCTATAATCGTTATCATTTCTTCAGATGTTCTTCTGTTACGTCGCCTTATCATCCTATTGTTTATATAAAAAAATTCATTTTCTTTATCCCATTCAAATTATCTCACACTTACCCCCCCCCCTCCAAGAATAAAAAGAGACAATCACAGAAGATGAAAAAAGAAAAGAAAAATATTCTTAATCCATAACGACATACTTACTGTTTTTGAATTCATCATTAGGATCTATTTCTTCTCCGTCTTCCACTTCATCATAGAGTTCCTGGGAGGTAATGATGGTGAAGGAGTGGTTGAGAAGGATAGTGAAGATGGTGATGCAAGTCCAAGATCTCCAGAGCTTCTTGGCTCGGAACATCTTCAAGGAATAAGAGAGAGAGAGAGAGAATTTAAGGTCGATCTTCACACGTCTTATATTTTGTATTTCTGATTCCTTTTTTTA
>BOPN01004199.1:0-2500 GCA_017312705.2 Penaeus japonicus | reverse complement strand
TAGTTATGATCAGAATAATGGTAATGATAATGTTAATTGCAATAATGATAATGAGGATAATATCATCATCATTATCATCATAATTATCAATATATCATCCCCATTATCAGTGTTATTAATATCATCATCATCATCATCATTTGCACTGTTATTCTCAGTATCAATATTTGTTATGATATTTATCTGCCTTCTTTTAATTTTCTTAAATGTCATCATCATTATAAAAATGATCATAACAATTGAAACATATCTATTGCTATCAACATAATTTTCATTGCTCTTATTTTCATTATTCTAACGTCATCATCATTCTTATTGCAATATAATAAATTACTGAATATTTATATCATTAATATCATACCTCTGTAGTTCTTAGCCATGTGTATGTGTGTTTGTGTGTCCGTTTCTAAAGAATTATAGTTAGATGAATGAGTGATCAAATAGATTAAAAAGAAAGGGAATACTTACTAAATTAATTAATATTGAAGAAGGTAAATTATTAGTACAACCAAATTAACTTAAAACGTACATATACATAATTTCAGGAAATAACACACACCTCTACAATTTCTCTCTACCTTTCGAATCCATCTATAACTATATCTATATATCTATATCTGTCTGTATCTAATTCCTTGGCAGACCCGCGTCGCTGTCTTGTTAAATGCCAGCTCGATTATAGATTACAGATACATCACTCACTATCCTTCGCTGCTTGTCAAGGGCTGAAAATTCTGGGGGCTGATTCGTCAATTAATCGTATTCCTTGCTGTCATGAATACATTTGTATATTGGATGGGTGTACTATGTGTGTGTGTGTGTGGGTGGGTGTGGGTGGACTGAGGGTGGGGGTGGGGGTGGGGGTGGGGGGTGGGTTGTAGGAGGGATGGGTGTGTGTGGGGTGTGTGTGTGTGGGGGGGGGGGTGTGTGTGGGTGGGGGGGGGGGGGGGGGGGGGGGGGGGGGGGGGGGGTATGTGTGTGTGTGTGTGTGTGTGTGTGTGTGTGTGTGTGTGTGTGTGTGTGTGTGTGTGTGTGTGTGTGTGTGTGTGTGTGTGTGTACACACACATACACATACGCACCCCCCATGTATGTATATACATACATACATACATACATATATATATATATATATATATATATATATATATATATATGTATATATATGTATATATATATATATATATATATATATATATATATATATATGTATATATATATATATATATATATATATATATATATATATATATATATATATATATATATATATATATATATATATATATATATATATATATATATATATATATATATATACATATATATACATATATACATATATGTATATATATAGAGAAATAAAAATCAACCATCTCAGAACAACAGGAGATCCCCGAGCGAGCGATTCTCGAGCAGCACACGAGGCGAGCGAGAAACGACGCGTCCCGCTGCTGCTCATCGGAAACAGCTTCTAACATGTCCGGAGGTACTAGTCAGTAAGCTTGCTCCATAAATCATGCACTTTCATGAAATGTACATGTACTGCATTGTACGTCATGGATTTCTGTATGATATGCTAGATTAATGGGACATTCTAGATCATCTGTTATACATGATGAAGTGAAATATGTATGTGAACCAAAAATTTAGTACAAGTAATCAGCCTTTATACATTTTGCAATGCAATGCATTATGCTTGATGTATCATTCAGTGCGGAAAATATCATCCTTCTATAAATCATGAATTGCCGTAAATCATGCAAGTTTTCCTAAATTTATAGATAACATTTTACACAAAACGAATGAAAGGAAATACCATATAACAAAATAACGTTATTGCAAAGATAGAATTAGATATATAACAGGTGCATAACCACTAAATCATGCATATTGTACGTAATCTCGCACTGCTTCTCTTCCCACTTTGCGTGACAAATTGCAATAATAAATCACAATGGTTGCAAAATTCAATACGCAAATCCCATGAATGTGAGGCTGAGGAGATACAGAAAACCAGATGCTTTGAGTGAGAGTCTGTGTGTTGGCGAGTGGAGCTTCTGTGTGTGTCTGTGCGTGTCTGTGTGTGTCTGTGTGTGTCTGTGCGTATCTGTGTGTGTCTGTGCGTGTCTGTGTGTGTCTGTGTGTGTCTGTGCGTGTCTGTGTGTGTCTGTGCGTGTCTGTGTGTGTCTGTGCGTGTCTGTGTGTGTCTGTGCGTATCTGTGTGTGTCTGTGCGTATCTGTGTGTGTCTGTGCGTGTCTGTGTGTGTCTGTGCGTGTCTCTGTGTGTCTCTGTGTGTCTGTGCATGTCTGTGCGTGTCTCTGTGTGTCTGTGCGTGTCTGTGCGTGTCTGTGTGTGTCTGTGCGTGTCTGTGTGTGTCTGTGTGTGTCTGTGCGTGTCTGTGTGTGTCTGTGCGTGTCTGTGTGTGTCTGTGTGTGTCTGTGCGTGTCTGTGTGTGTCTGTGCGTGTCTGTGTGTGTCTGTGCGTGTCTGTGTGTGTCT
>BOPN01004198.1:117500-127500 GCA_017312705.2 Penaeus japonicus | reverse complement strand
GATGAGCATGCGGTTCCTGTTGGCGTCTGCTGTGCTGCTGTGGCTGAGCGCAGCAGCAGCAGCCGCCGCCGCGGAGGGGGAAACGGTCCAGGTCCAACTGCAGCAGGGGGCCATCGAGGGCAGCAGGTCTGAGGCCCTGGGAGGGAGGCCCTTCTACAGCTTCAAGACCATTCCCTACGCCGAGCCCCCCGTCGGGAAGCTGAGGTTCGAGGTAAGCGCCGCAGGAGACGCGAGGTGCGCGGCGGGGACAGGAACAGGCTAGTTGTGCGCCGACCTCGCGCTCCTGTACCCGACGAGTCGGTGGACTTGTGTTATGAAGTCGACTTTCTACGAATCACACGTCGTGTTCAGTCCGTTGGGCTTACCGTGCTTGGCTGAAGAGGGCTTGGAATTGTGTTCACCGGATGTGCCGTTGCTGGTTGTCTTGTAGACAGTGGAAACGTGGAAACGTAGCTTGGGTTTCCTTTGGTGACACTCTTCCATATACAGTGTTGCCAACTACTCTGCTTTACCCTACTTCCGGGAATAGGCATATGTTCAGTTAGCTTTATTTTTTATTTTATTTTTTTCCTACCTTCCTGCGCATTATTTTAGCAATTCTGCATCGAAAAATATAATTATATTTTTGTATAATTCATATATCAAAGTGATAACGAATCTTTATGAAAATGAGAAAAGTCAGATCCATCCACCAAGCAACTCGGGAAATTCACCCGTTTGGATGTCGAGGTATCGTAATCTGAATTTATTTATTTCATTGAATATTTACAGATTACTAGTAAATTCAAATGTGAGTTCAGTTCTTTGTTTATTTTTGTAAATGCATTATGAGAATACATATCAGGTAATATTCAAATCAAATAGTTTATCCTGTACAGTATTGGCGGTAACATTTCCCAAAACAAGTGAAATTGCTTCCCATGTGTCGTATCTTGCTCACAAAAAGATTGTTTTTAAATAATAAACTTGAAAACTTTAATACACCGAAAGCAGAATGCTTAACGGTTAAATATCATTGCCTATGCAACCAAATTATTCCTTTTCCATGTTATTGCATTACATCGCCGTATGTAGATGTTTATATATCACTCCAGCCGAGTGTCTCAGCCTTGTCATCACGATCCCTGTTGTGTCGGACCGCCGGAAATGACGGCTAATGTTATCTTCCCAAGGTCAGGTGTGTCTTTGTGTGTTTGATGAGTTCCAAATATTTTAGATCTGAGATTCACCCTCTCTCTCTTCCTCTCTCTTCCTTCCCCTTCCACCTCCTCCTACACGTCAAAATTCTCCTCTTCCTTTCTTCCTCGCTCTTCCCTTCTTTCTTCCCTTCCTCCCTCCCTCTCCCTTCCTTTCTTCCTTCCAATCTTCTTCCTTCCCTTCCTCCTTCCTCTCTCTCTCTCTCCTTTCTTCCTTTGTCTCTCCCTCCTTTCTTCCTTCCTCTCTAAATCCTTTCTTCGTTACTCTCTCCCTTCTTCCTCCCTCCTCCTCCTCCTTTTCCTTCTCCTTCTTTTTCCCCTCCCCCACCTTCACCTCTTCCTGCTCCTACTGCTCCTCCTCCTCCTCCTCCTCCTCCTTCTCCTTCCTCCAACTCTTCCATCCTTCCTCCACTTCCTCCTCCTGCTAATCTTCCTACCTTCTTCCACCACCTCCTCACTCCCCCCCTCATCTTCCACCCCACCCCCTTTCCTCTATCTCTCGTCCACCCTATCTCCCTCTCTCTCCCTCTTCCTCTCTTTCTGTATCCCATCCGTCCATCCCTCTCTCGTCCACCCTCTCTCTCTCTCTTCCTCTTACTTCCTCCCTCCTTCCCTCCCTCTCGCTCTCTCTCCCACTTCCTCTTTCCTCCCTCCCTCATCTTCTTTCCCTTCCCTCTTCCCCTCCCTCCCTACTCCTTCCGTCTTCCTCACCCCGCTATCTACGGCGATCACACCCCTTTTTGTTACCCACCCCCTTTCCTCCCGCAGGACCCCGTGGCAGCCGGGGCGTGGGAGGGCGTGAGGAACGGCTCTCTCCCCCCGCCCGCGTGCCCGCAGCCGCTGCCGACGGCGGAGACGCAGAAGGAGGACTGCCTTTACCTCAACGTCTATACACCTCGGGTGAGTTGGTCTCGGGAAGGAGCCTCGCAGGTCTGCTGCTCCTGTTGCATCTGATTGTTGATTGCTGACTTAGTATTCACTTATTGCAAGGGTGTTTGATTAAGTTTGGAATGATTAAATTAATTATTGTTGTTGCAAGTGTTATGAGTGGATGTCGTAATGATGAGAATGACTGTAAACGAAGCGCTATATTGTTACGAGTTCTTTCCTTTAAACAAACTATATGCATCTTTAGGATTGTCATTATTCTGTGCTCACTTCAGATCTAACAGCGACTTTGTTTTGCTGCCTTCTGTGGTCTCCTTGGGATTAATAAAGACCTTGTTTTTGTAGATTGCAGCGATCTCCTAAGGGCTAACAAAAAGGACCTTATTTTGCAGCCTTCTGTGGTCTTAGGACTAACAATGACCTTGTTTTGCTGTCTTCTGTGGTCTCCTTGGGACTAATAAAGACCTGATCTCCTGAGGGCTAACAAAAACGACCTTATTTTGTAGCCTTCTGTGCTCTCCTCATGACTAACAACGACCTTGATTTTCAGCCGTTCAAGTCCAACCTTCCCGTCATGGTGTGGTTCCTTCCGGGCGCTTTCATCTATGGCTCCATGGGGCTTTATCGACCAGAGTACTTACTTAGGAAAGACGTGATTCTCGTCGTTGTTCAGGCACGTCTCGGCATCCTGGGTGTGTATATCTTTTCATATCTTTATTAACTTTTTAAGTGATTTACTTGTTCAGGTTTTTGTTTCTTTTATTAAAGTCCATAGTAAATTGAATTGACAGAAAAATGTACATGGGCTCGTCACTGGGTGTGGCTTTGATTAATACATAATTAAGATTTTTTTTTTATCTCATTAATTATTTTCGAGATTTTTTTTCTTTTGCTTTATTTTATTTTCTTTACTTTTATTTCATTCAAGGAGTCTATTTTTTCCAAGTATAATACTGCTGTAGAGAGTAATTTAAGCCTCGGAACATGATTATGCCTAAACATGATCAACAACAACACCCCCAGTATCATTAACTCTAATTCCTCATCAACTTCAAAGGAAAGAAGCATTTCGAAAAGATTATTGGCACACGCGGGATGGTGGACAATGAAGTACCTCTCTGCAAGAAGAGGTTCCAGCTTCGTCCAGACTAAAATCACAAGCCTCAGAAGGTGCGGGGCCCAATGGGAAACAATTTTGGTGGGCTCAGGTTCCCAGCCAATTTGCACCATGGTCTGTAGAATCGTAGAAATGTTGATAAAGTCTATCATAGACTGTATATAATTAATAGAATAGAAAATAATCAGAATGTGTGCTTGTAAATGCAAGCGAGTTAAAAGATAACACATTATCACATTGGCTTAAGGCTGTCCCTGATCACAAATCCTACTATAAGTCCTACTATAAGTCTGAAAGAGAAGATTTCAGGATGGAAGCAGGTTGTCGAAATTAATTGCAAGGAAAAGACTTAAGGGCCGGTGACCTGATCCAAGAATAAACAAAACCCTGATATAATGACCAGATCTTCAGCGTAAAATGCTGTTTATCCAGCATGGATTCCCAACATGGGGCCCATGGGATGATTTTTGGTCAGGCATTCCAGCTTCCATCCTTTTCTCCATGAAAAAAAGGAAATTGTAATATGGCTTCCATACATACTTATACAAAAATAAGTTAAAGGATTACTTGTCTTTTGAGGTCTCTCTACCATGCATGTTATATAAGCCTATATTTAAAGATAACAGGACAATGTAATACAGTGTTTGTGTGTGTACATACGTGTTTATGTGTTTACATGCAGGATCTATACGAGAATATGACAACTCAAGACCAGCAAAAAATATATATACTTTAATACTTTATAAAGTTCATCAGGTATCTTCCATATTCTACTGATGGTTTTGATATTTGTGACACTTCAAATCACGCCTTTTTTTTTTTCTTTTTTTTACAATACCGTTTGAATTGTTTAGTAGTTGATTCTTCTGTTCCAGTAGACGATTAAGAAGTTGAGAAAACTAAGCTCTAATTTACTCTGATTTTCCGGTGCAGACCACACAGTCATCGAAGCACTGTTCGTCGCAGCATAGTGCAAGATGAACGACCGAGAATAGTCAGAGAATAGATAGGAGGAGCTGCTTCGAGACTCACACCTCGTTGATTTAGGAAATTTTGCCTTTGCGTTTGCAGGATTCCTTTCGACCGAGGACTCTGAGCTCCCGGGCAACCTGGGGCTGAAGGACCAGACATTGGCCCTCCAGTGGGTGCAGAGCAACATCCATGACCTCGGCGGCGACCCAGACAAGGTCACCATCTTCGGACAGAATTCGGGGAGCGTCTCTGTGCACTACCACATTTTGTCTCCGATGTCGAAAGGTAAAATCAGAGTTTATATTTAAGACATAGAGAGTTAGATATATGTAGAGATTCATTAATGGTAGACTAAATGCATTGAAAGAATTTATTACTTCCCACTGCAAATTCTTTGCTTCATTCCATTGAGATCAAAGAATGCGATATGAACTTAGTTCTTGATAAGCTGGATTATCGATATTGTATTAACTTAGCTTTCATTTAATCTCTTGAGGATGGCTAAAGCATTTCAACTCATGATTGCATGACACTCCTGTAGGTCTCTTCAAGCGAGCCATCATGCAGTCGGGGTCGGCCCTGTGCTCGTGGGCGATTCGGGAAGACCACAGGATGATGGCTAATCATATCGGTCGTTGGCTGGGCTGTCCAGTGATGAACTCCACGGAACTTGTTAACTGTCTGAAGAAGGTCCCCGTTGAGCAACTGATCGCCGTGTTGAACAATCTGGTAAGTTTTGAATGGGTGAAAGATGATCCTTTTCCCATTATATATACACATATATTTATATTTATGAATACATATTAAAATTCCGGGCACTTGAGCTCCAGAAGTTCCCAATGGTATATCCAAACAGAAAAAAACAAACAAATCAAACATAAACTAAAGACCAGTTTTCCACCACCCCAAGCCCTCCCCGTATATAATGGTTCCCCGCATAGACGGCGAGTTCCTCCCCGCCCACCCCGCCACGCTGGTCAGGGAAGGCCGCTACAACCGCGTCGACATCATCTCCGGCAAGACGAGGGACGAAGGCAGCTTGCTCGTTCGAAGTAAGAGGTTCAACTAATCATCTCTGCCAGGAATGTTACTCCAGACATTCGCACAAAGTTATTGTATTCAAATTACAAGTGTCATATCTCGACATGTTGTGAAGCATTATTCCTATTCAGAATCTGACCATTCCTTTTTTTTTTCAGCGTTCTTGCAGGATGGTATGATGGCTCACATGACAGAAAATAGCACGGTCCTCCCCTATGTTATGGGATTTAATTCTTGGGATGACAATATCATATTCCTCGGGCGCCTTGTCTACTACAAGTACATGGGTCCCGTCGACTTCGATTTGAGCAAGGTCGATGATATGGTCAAGGTAAGACTTCTTAGCCGGGGAACAGTAGACCGACCGCGGGGTTATGGGGTAATTTCATTTTTTATTTTATTTGTTTTCAGAATCCTTGAAAACAGTATCTGTGATGTCTATTTACATTTTACAAGCTTGGTTTTACAGACTTGGAATTTGTTCTGTTTGTACATGAAGCTTGGAATGGTCCTGCCCTATTAGAGTGGACCCACAAGGGACTCATAACAAAGACAAGGCAAAGGAAAATGGCAAGGGAGACACGGGTAGTTTTTTTGCAATCAATGCCTTGATCTAATTCAAATATTATGCATCCATCCCAAGCTCCTTGGCGACTCGCTCTTCAATATCTGCAGCTTGGATACAACGGAAAACCATGCAAGGGATGGCGCCTTCGGTAACCGGGTCTTTGCCTACGAGTTGCAACATCGTGGACAGTTCACCTTCACAGACCTATACATGGGACCCTCACCGGACTGGATCTTGCCTTGTAAGGACGTTTTATTTTTATTATTGTTATTACTAATAATATTATTACTATTATTATTACTACTACTATCATCATTATTGTTGTTGATTTTACTAATGGTATTGTTGTTGATATTGATATTTATATATTGTGGGGAAATCTGGTTCTAGGAATAAGTTCTATAGCAAATTGCTTCACTCTAAATGTATGCCTCGGCCTTTTCGAAAGTCTTTTGTTGTTTGTGATAACCAACACCAAAACTTCATGCCACAGATATCGGCCATTTAGACGATTTGCAGTACCTGTTCAACTTCGATAACCTCAACATCAGCTTGAGCAAGCCGGAGGATTTCTTCGTGTCTCGGATCATGGTGGACCTCTGGACCAACTTTGCTGCCACTGGGTGAGGGTCTGGTCTCAATATAATTTCCTCAAAAGTGGACCGCGTCAACCAGCCACTACTGATTGATGTGGTTATTCAATGGGGAAAAATCTAAAGATATCGATATAATCACAGATGAGAAAATCATAAATATGTGTCGTAACTATATTCAACGCAATGAACCTTCTCCCCAGAAACCCAACGCCGGACATGTCATTGGGCTTCAAATGGGAACCCGCTGAACCCTCGAACATTTCCTACCTCGGCATCACCTCATCCCCTTCCATGAAGGTCTACGGCGACGATCAGGTACTAATGCCCTTGGCCCTCATGCGCATGGCACATGCATGCTTTGAAGTGTGCTTGAAATACTCCTAACGCGAATACGATATTGGCCATGGAGACTCATTCTGTTGCCAGGCAGTAGAGTTGTTTTGAAGATATTGCTATACATACATGTTAGTTAATTTATAATTTAACCCAATCATTGCCTAATTATTATTTTGTTAGCAGTCTGGAAAGAAATTAGCTGCTACCCGTTCAAATGTTCACTCCTAGCCCAGTTGCCTTTGAAATCGTTATGGATCTCTTTGAAGATTTTTTCTTGACTACAACTTCTCACGACTTCTCGAAGTGAAGTATCCTCCTAAATGTCACTTTGACCTCCCTTCCCCAATCAGATTATGTAACTTGGCCTGTGCACGCGGCATCAACTGCAACGGCTTGATAAATTAATCTCTTTTCTTTCTTTTCTGTAGAACGTTGAATTCTGGAGGAACTTGCCGAAGAAGATGAACAAGTTGCTGTATCCAAACCGTTTTAGCACGAACTGAGACGAGAAAGCAGTAGTGGTTATTATTATAACATGGTGTCTCTTGCATTTATGAGTGATATCTTATACTTTAAGCTGAATTGTGTGTGGTATAAAATGATTTTCTTGAGATCCCAGTAAAATGAACTAGCATTCATGTAGAACCGATTGACTTAGATTTGTGTTGTAACATTTAATTAGTATCGCAATACTTGAATTGTTTACAGTATGATGAAGAAAATTATTTTATGCTCTGTTTATATTCTCTATCAAGAAATAAATTACCATTTCAGCATAGTCGTGTTTTATTTAGAGGCGCTTGATGATAAACATACCTTTTCAAGCTGGTAGTAACATAGCATATTGGAAATATACATTCTAAATAGCAACAAATACTTTGTTTCTGTGTGTGTGTGCATATGTTCGATATATGAATATATTTTCATATATGAATAAATATTAAAAGATATACATATATAAAATTCCTGATGTGGCAAAACGTACTGCTGCTTTCAGTCTACAAGAGCAAAGGAGATCTACAAGAATGTTAAGAGTTGGTGGGTCATGGAGGCAAAGACTAACTTTTATGAACCATCTAGCATCTAGCTAAAGGACTGGTAGCTAAGAGGAAGATCTCACTGATTGAGGCACAGCATAGATGGTCAGTGACCATGCGTAAGAGCGACATGAGTGAGGCAGACTTCCTTGAAGCGAGTCCACCTTGTTGCAGGGAGCGATGTTGACTTTGTTCCCTGGAAGGATTACTAAAGCCACAAAGGTCCTTGTGGACCAATAATGTCGACTATAAACTAGCCAATACCAAACCAGTTTCCAACAAACTGAAGAGAACACCCTCTGGCAGGCCCCTAAGGGTGCAGGTAATACTGTTAAGAGTCGAGTTCCGATGATCCATTTTTTAAGTCACTTCATCATGGCAGTCATGGAAGGCATATGGAGCTAAAGAAGGATATTTATCCCCATGACTGCTGCTAACCCCCTCTGTTCATTGACATCAAGTTTGCAACAACAATAGATGAGATTTCTATATCCAAAATCTACAGAGAAATCAACCAATGCTGCAGAAAGACCAAGAAGATCCGGATCACTAGACCAAAGGGGACACTCTGTTTTTGCAGAGACAGGCAAGAAAGATCTTGAGCCTTAAGAAGATAGCACGGGTAGATATTTCAAGATCTGACTATAACTATCTGAATCAGATCAAATGGGTGTTTCCAGAAAAGAACCTACAGGAAGAGCCAGAGGACCAAGAAGTGACAACAGTCAAAAGAACCCAAAAGAGGGTAGGATATGAATGGGTTAACACGCCTCAGCTGATCCTCGCCCTTGAGAAGGAGTAACTGCCAAACGAGATCGTGGCTGCATGGTATGCAATTGAATTCTGGCCATAGAGAGAGAGGAAAGACAATTTACCTGACTGACTCCAGCAGGTCGACGCATATACACGTCAACGGCTTGACAGCGCAACATAAGACAAGAATTGAAAGCATTTTGCACATATATCACATTTTCTTTACTCTGTTTATGAGTTTTCATAATTAACTTTTTCTATAAGAGAAAAAGGAATTACAAATTCAATGTAAAATCTTTTCTCATTAGGATTTTCATTGCGCTACACTACAACACTACACTTTGGGCTTCCCAAAAGGAAAAAAAATATGAGCATCTGATTTGAATATATATACATATTTGTGTGTGCACATATATAAACACGCACGTTTATGTATATGTACATATATTCATATAGAATATATATGTAGAATACATACATATATGTACATATACATGGCGTATATATATATATTCATATGTACACACATACACACACATATATATATGTGTGTGTGTGTATGTATATATATATATTTATATATATATACATATATATATACATATATATCTATATCTATTTATTTATCTATATATCTATATCTATCTATATATCTATATCTATATCAGTCTATATCTATATATATGTATCTATCTATATATATATACATACCTACATATATATATATATATATATATATATATATATATATATATATATATATATATATATATATATATATATATATATAGTGGCTGTTCAGTAGATGAGAGCGGTGGCAAGCACTATTGTATCACTACAATATATTTAAATACAGTTTTATTTACGTGCATATAGACAGACAGATGTAGATAGATACTAAATACATTCATTCAAATATGTTTATATATACGTGTGTGTTTTAGTGTGTCCATATATTTATATTCATATACATATATGATGATAAATGAAGTAAAGGGGTGAAGGAGATCCTTTTGTATGTATTTGTACATATACATACATATATATGTATAATATATATATATATATATATATATATATATATACATACATATATATATATAGATATATATATATATATATATATATATATTCATATACTATATAAATATCAATATATATGATTCACAAAAAAACACAAACACAGTAACGTGCACATAACAGAATTATAAAACACTGCCGCTAAATGAAAGGAAAAACTCGCGAGTTTTTCCTTTCATTTAGTGGCAGTGTTTTATTATTATGAATATATATATATATGTATATGTATGTATATATATAAATATATATATATATATATATATATATATATATATATATATATATATCCATGGATCAAGTTTTCTTTTAAATCTAATTTGTTGTACAATCAATTTAACAATAACCATACAGAAAAAGGAAAATATTAGTAAAGAAGGAGAGAGAAAGGGAAAATATTATTTGACTCCGGTAGGTTA
>BOPN01004198.1:87500-90000 GCA_017312705.2 Penaeus japonicus | reverse complement strand
ATATATATATATATATATATACATATATATACATACATACATACATATATACATATATATATATATATATATATATATATATATATATATATATATATATATATATATATATGTATATATATATATATATATATATATATATACATATATATATAAATATATACATATATATATATACATATACATACATACACACACACACACATATATATATATATATATATATATATATTTATATATATATATATATATATATATATATATATAAATATATGAATAAAACAAACTTGCCACTGTATGTGAATACATGCAAAAACAATGTAAAAAGTGTAACAACGTACTAATGCTTGCAAATGTAAAAAAAAATAAAATAAAATTATATATATAAATATATATATAAAGATAATATATAGGCCTATATGCGTACGTGGTACATTATTAGAAAAAGGAGAGAAAAAAAGAAAGAAACAAACAAAACTGGGCATATTTGACTGCCTCTAATTATTTGGTTGATGTTTGTTTTTTTTTCTCTCTGAGCGGCTCATGTCTCAAGGCATTAACCCACTCAAGGGCTCTGCAAAATATGCACTTTGTAAAAATAAGAACTCTCACCATGCCATAGACCTAAAATTGCGAAAAGTTATATGACATGATATATCTCTTTATTAATCGTCAATTACTAAATAATACACCTTTTCTTGTTCTTCGGAAATGTGTGAAAAACCAATTCTGGCCGTTCATGTTTTGTGACATGGCACACGACACATGGTATACCCTTTGAGACCATTTTGAATAAAAAGTGAAGTTTCATAAGAGTAAACAAACAGACGACACAACTTGGACACAACGCCATCTATTGTTTAGATATCACACTAGCAGCTGATCGTTGGTGCTCACAGCCTTTTAGGAAGCTTTCCTATCTTTCGTATATAGTCTTTGGTTTCCATATACGACATTGTTACGACATTGTTCTCCAAACTTTAGCATCTAAGCGGCTTCCTTGCAAAGAGACTTGTCTTCGCGCTATTCACGGAAGGAGAATCCCGTTGGTCGGAACAGCGAACGATACCTGCAATGTGCGCTCACGACGCTACTTCAAAGATGGCTGACCTCCAGATTCAAGACGGGGAGAATGATCGAGTTACACTAGATCTCTTTTGGGTTCAGCGCCGCGACATCGCCCATATGCCTTATCTTTCTGCCAAGATTGGGGCACGGGATTCGAGGTTCTGTTTCGATACTGGGAGCACAGAGTCTGTCATTTCCAAAACCTGCGTGCCTTCAAAGATGATTCAGCCATGTGATGTGGAGGATTTAAATTACCTTTCCCACAGAATCAAAATTTACGGCCAGGCGTACTTGCCAATCACTTTCGGAAACCGCCATTCGTCGCTGGAAACTTCGTACAAATTCCTAGTATCTGACTTGGATAGGAATGACGGTATTTTAGTGATGGATTTTATAACAGATTTCCAGTGTGTATTCGACTTTGGTTCTGAGCCAACGATCACATTGAACAGGACGCCACTTGAACCGCAGGAATCATATTTTTGTCCCGGGCTGTCTGTAGATGTAAGTGTGGGTAATGGCAAAACACACAACGTTAATTTCGACAGATACAGGTGGCAAGGCGATGCTGAAATCGTCGGTAGCACTGGAAATGGGCCTGACATTACAGAAATCACATCGACAAAATGGCACCCAATTTTATAGAATGAAGGAGAAGTTACGTCTATCTCGTGGCAACTATAAGATGACCCTAGTAAAGTTATTAGTGGAGGACGAATTTAACCTTTTGGGGTGCAGTGAAATAAAGGGAGCCATCCTCAATTTAAAGGACTGCACGATTACATTCAGACATAGGCACGGCATGGAAACCTTTCTCTTGTCGCAGAACTGATCAGTGTGTAACCTGCGTGTATGTTCCTCTTTTTTTTTTCTTCTTTTTTTTTTTTACATGTTACCCTGTAAAGTTGTGTGAATCTTATGAAACTTTTATGTATCTGCATCATACTGTGTTAGGATTTCATGTATTATATGCAAATACAACAATAAAAATAATGAAAAATATATATACATATCAGTCCTTCCATAAAATTGTAAAAATCCATCACACACGCACACATACACACACACACACACAGACTCTGTGTGTGTGTGAGAGAGAGAGAGAGAGAGACTGTGTGTGTGTGTGTTATCATAAAATACACGTGAACGTATCTCAGCGCGTGTGTGTGCGTATTGGTGTCTGTGAGCATGTGCATATTTTTTTTTTGTGTGTGTGTGTGCGTGTGTGTGTAAGTTTGTGTAATGTGGCTATCTGTATATTCTTGCGTACTGAGAGAGAGAGAGAGAGAGAGACTGTGTGTTGACATAAATGCACATGAGTGTATGCCAGCGTGTATATGTGCGTATTTGGGTGTGTGTTTGTGCGTCTGTGTTTATGTGTATGTGTGTTCGTGTGTGTGTGTGTGTGTGTGTGTCTGTATGTGTGTGTGTG
>BOPN01004198.1:40000-45000 GCA_017312705.2 Penaeus japonicus | reverse complement strand
TCTATATATCACTGTGATATATATATATTTTTTTTTCATATGATTTCAGTAAATAGATACATAATTCAGTCATTCATCCAATGCCACTTATGCGAATATTATTTTTGTAATGCAAAGTATATCAAAGTATATCATATAAACTTTGATTGTTAACCATAATCTTGGTGTCACACACTGATATGACTTCATAGGTTTGTGGGATAATACTCTTGCGAATAAGTTCATTGCAAGTAAGTGGGATATTGCAATTGAGTGGAATACTATAAATGTTGCAGAAAATAGATAGCAATGTATTAACGGATCTGCACTGGAATCGGACGCAACTAAGTCTAGGAAATATAAGTACATTGTGGATTCTAATTCCCTAATGACTTCTAAGTCATAACTTCAAGTAAATACGTCAAAGTGAATTTCAAAGACGTCGAAGAACCTTTAATTAACACACACACGCACACATATTTCAAGTTTCCTGCAACTCTGACCTTTCAATTTTATGCCCTGTACCCTATCTTAAAACTTCTCCCTCACCGTTATCGTTCATACGTCGTGTATCTTTATCCCTAAACAAAACAAAAGAAATGAGTCACTGTGATAAAGATAACACTTCCATTTATCTACTACCCTCACCGGCGGAGTAATCGAACCTTATTTGGCATCACAGAAATTACGTCAGATTGCAGAGTCCACTTGTAGTTTATTCACTGCATTCCCTCTATCACTCTCATAGAAAACGGGCGCCACGTGTAGCTATTCACAGATAAGGACCTGTAAAGTTATCTGCAAAGTTGAGATATCCCGGGTTCATTCTCTGTTGATAAGATACGAACGTAATTCAATGGTCGTCATCTCATATGAGCCAACTTTGAAGTATGATAAGAAAGGTTGTATTTTGTTATGTAAATCTTATGCTATCATATAGATGTTATACAATTCAACTTTGGGAGAGTTGCATCGTGTGAATTCTATAAGATATTGTATGAGTATATTTCTGTATATCATTTAATTAGTGTGCTGTTGTAGCTTGAAAGGTTGTATTACTAAATTGCATATCATATAAATAATACAAGTATCAATATGTTGAACCATATTCAGTCAAGATAGGGTTGCATCCTGCAACCCATATCTTATATCTTATATCTGCATCCCATATCTTATATATATCTTATTATATCTTATATCTGCATCCCATATCTTATATATATCTTATTATACCATATCTGCATCCCATATCTTATTATCATTTATTTGTTTTTCTTTTCTTTCTTTCTCATTTGCATTAGTCTCTTCCTTCGTGTATCGATTGCATAATCTTTCACGATCTTGCGAGGAGAATGAACTTGGAGAAAGTGAAGCGAAGGAAGAATGAGAGAAAGAGCGACAAGAGGAGGAGAATTTGGAGGAAAGAGTGAGGAAAGAGGAAGGAGGAATACAGAAGTAAGAGAGGAGAAGAAGAGAGTCAATGAATGGTAGAGAATAATATGGAAAAGGAAAGAGAGAAAGTAAAGGCTAAAAGACATCGTAAAAATGAGAAAGGAAGTCGATGGAAATTGATAAAGAAGAAATACGACAAGGCAAGAAGATTACATAATGATGGTAATAAGAAGAGAAGGGATAAAAAACAAGAAAATCAAGATTGAAAAGTCAAACTAAAAGCTAGCGAACAAAGTCAATGTCAAAGAAATAAAAGGGATAAAAACGTAAAGAAATAATGAATAAAAATTTAAAAAGAAAACAAAACAGAAGAATATATACAAAAAGAAAGAAAAGAAGAAGAAGGAGAAAAAAAAACAAGATGATCGAAGAGACAAAGGACAAACGAAGATAGAAAAAAAACAATGAAAACAAAGAAAACAAACAAAAAAACAAAAACAACACCCTTTTGTCTTTGGTTGAGGATGAAAGATTTTTTTTTTCTTACAACCCACCTCTTTTTCCTTCACGCGAGAAAATGCATCAAAGGAGTGAATCAATTGCACAAAATATTTTCTTCAAGAGATTTGGAGATAAATTGAAGCTTGCCTGAAAATACTGGTAGTTTCAATCAGATATATTAGATTTTTTTTTGTCTTTTAGTTTTTATGTATATATATATATATATATATATATATATATATATATATATATATATATATATATATATATATATATATATATATATATATATATATATATATATATGTATATATATATATATAAATCTGCGTACACATAGCATCGCTAATCATCACTATATGAAATGTGTTATGCAGTCATATATTTATCTATTTCCCTCTACATATTGATCCTAATCTAAAATGTCACAAAAATAAATAAACCAAATCATAAAAAAGAATCCACATTTTCTCAATTCCTATTCCCAGCAAAGCCAACGACAAACACAACAAGAACAGCAACAGTGACACGAAAAAACAGAATACATCACACACACACACACCAAATAAAATAAAAAGAAAAAAAAAGAAAAAGAAAAAGAAAAGAAAAAAAAAAGAAAAAGAAAAAGAAAAAAGAAAAGAAAAAAGAAAAGAAAAAAGAAAAAAAAGAAAAAAGAAAAAAAAAGAAAAAAATAAAAAAAAAAAAAAAGAAAAAAAAAAAAGAAAGAAGAAAAAGAAAAAAAAGAAAAGAAAAAAAGAAAAAAAAAAGAAAGAAAAAAGAAAAAGAAAAAAAAGAAAAAAAAAAAAAAGAAAAGAAAAAAAAGAAGAAAAAAGAAAAGAAAAAAGAAAAAAAGAAAGAAAAAGAAAAAAGAAAAAAAGAAAGAAAAAGAAAAAAAGAAAGAAAAAAAAAAAGAAAAAAGAAGAAAAAAAAAAAAAAAAAAAAAAAAAAAAAAAACTCACACCTCACCGTTCTTCCGGACAAGTGCAGAAAACCCTCGGTACTCGACGGCCGCCCAGCAAGACAGCTTGGAGCCTCCCGAATTGGCAAGGGCGCCCTGTGGTCACGTGACAGTCGCAAATAACCTGGATAGCTTATGGCCAACAGAATGTGACCCGTGACCGTGGCTGCGCTGGGTAGAGGTGACCTCAGCGCTGTGTGTTGGGGCGGGGGCGGGGGACGGGGGTGGGGGGCGGGGCGGGGGTGGGGGCGGGGTGGGGGGGGGGGAGTGGTGGTGGGGGTGGGGTGGGAGGGGAGTGATGACGTGTGGATCTGTGCGTTTATATAGGTATATGTACATGTATGTATACGTATTTATATTTATTCATATATATGTACATGTATATATATATATAAATATATATATACATATATATATATATATATATATATATATATATATATATATATATATATATATATGTATATGTACAGTATATATATATATATATATATATATATATATATATATATATATATATATATATATATATATATATATATATATATATATATATATATATATATATATATATATATATATATATATATTTATATGTATATATATATATATATATATATATATATATATATATATATATATATATATATATATATATATATATACATATATGATATGAACGATAATATGATTATGAAAATAACATTGAAAATTATAATATCAAGAAAAAAATAACAATAGTAATAATGATAATGATAATAATAACAAAGCTAATGATAATGATAAAGATAGAGGTAACACAAATAACAATAACGATAAGAATAATACTAAGGACAATAATCGTAAAAGAAATGACAAACAAAAATAAAAATGATAATGAAGGTAAAAATAAGAAAAGGAAATTCCCGAGGTATGCAATTGCAGAACCGCTTACACATGTACTACATTTTTTTTTTACATATATATATTCTCTATGTACACCAGGGAACACCAAACAACACATAACAACATACTTTCTACCTTGTTTTCTCTTTAAACACACTCACTGTCTAAATAACTTTCTCCTTAAACACACTCATGAGAAAGAAATTCATTTTTTTTTTTTTTTTTTCTTTATGCAGGAGGTGTTCTTGATATGTTTGCATTTATATTTGCATATACGTGTGTGTGTGTGTATACTGTATGCTCAAAGTATCTATACTTTGTGCATATTTTCTCCTTCTTTCTTTCTTTCTTCCTCTCTCTATCTCTCTCTCTACATATATATACATGTATATTTATATATATATATATATATATATATATATATATATATATATATATATATATATATGTATGTATGTATATATATGTATATATATATATATATATATATATATATATATATATATATATATATATATATATATATGTATATATATATATATATATATATACAAATATATTTATACATACATACATACATATATATATATATATATATATATATATATATATATATACATATATAGATGGACACACACACACATGCGCGCGCGCGCGCGCGCGCGCGATCATTAGAAAGAAAAAAGAAAGGAGTGACGGAACGAAAAATAAAGAGATGAAATAAACGAAGTAAATTGGGAAATGAAGAAAATAGAGGACACGAGACAAGAGTTCCGGCGATGCTTAAAGAGTAAGGGAAGAGGAAGGGAAGAGAGAAGGAGAATGAAAATAAGGTTAAGAGAGACAACACAGTCAAGTAAAATTATTTTATTTTTTTGATTTTTAAAATTTTCCCCACCAAACCTCCATTAATTTTCGTTTATTTCCAAAACTTATCATTCAAAACTCTCATCAGTATAACCTCGTTTTTTTTCTTTAAAGGAGGAGAGTTAATATCATGACAAGTATTTTTTTTTTTTTTTTTTAAATCTCCGATGTTAGATAATAACCTATATAATGTTTTTTTTTTTTATCAATACGATCTGAATATTACGAGGGAAGTCTTAATATATCTTAAACAAACAAACAAATGAAAACAGCATAGCATGTGAGGAAAAAACAAACAAAGAAACAATTAAAATAGAGAGAGAAAAACAATTTATGAGCGTATTGTGTGTATGTATATATACTCTTTATTTTACTTTTATAAATTCTATTTTATTTCTATATTTATCTTCCTTCTTTC
>BOPN01004198.1:0-2500 GCA_017312705.2 Penaeus japonicus | reverse complement strand
CCTTTGCCTAAAGACTAGAATCTCTTAGCCAGAATGTAATATAACCAGATGTCAAATGTTAATTGGGCCTCAATTTGTTCGACGTCTAAATGCAAATGTTGTGAAGTGACAATTTTGGTTCTGTAACGAAATAAACTCTATGATAAAGACAATATTAATTATAATGATGGTAATGATATTGATTAAGATTATGATTAAAATAATAATGATAATAAAACACATTATTACTGCCATCATTAGTAGTTTTTTTTGTTATTATCATAATAATTATTGTCATCACTATTATTATTTATAACATTTTTATAATTATAATTATTATCATGAAATGCGTCTATAATATTAATAATAACCCTAGACATATAACCACGGATAACGTAAAAAAAAAAAAAAATAAAAATAAATCCACAGCCTAATATTCAATTCTCTAGCCGTTGACGTTAAGTGTTGCCGACCCTTTAGGAGACTTTACCTTGTTTAGCAAAGTAAAGTTGCTTTGTTGCTACGTGCAAAAGAAGGGCGTTGCTGCCCAGCCAACAGCGAGAACTATGCAAGTTGACCTTGCAGACTATCGCAAGAGAGAGAGAAAAAATATATATGAAAATTCCGTTTTGTATTAGATGGTATAGCAGTAGAAAATCATCAGTAACCAGTTCTCGCGGCCGAATAGATAAAGTTAAAAATAGCTTGCACGCTTCTCTGTCTCTAGAATTAAAGCGTTAATATCTAATTCAGTTTCAGCTATTTTCACATTTTGATTAAGTCAGTCATACGTCCATCAAATTAAAACAAAAAAGAACAAAAACAAAATCGAACAATTCTTTAACATTTGATTTTGTAAATTGGCAACCCATATTTATCCTCGATATAATACTCGAACAATTTATCTATAAGCCACGATAGTTTTTGCTCTCTTACGAGACACATTAACCTACGATAGAAAGAATAATTGAATAATCAATCGAATTTCAATCAGCCTAAATTCCTGTTCAGAAACCTCTATGGAAGATAATATAGTCTAGGCTAAGAATAACCCTTTTACCTTACCAGACGAGAAAGATCATCGACCTAACAATAAACTAGTTTCTAACTCATGAAACGAAAAGACTTGGATTAAAGATATTATTTTTTTTTTACTGTTCTCTTTTTTTAATCATTATTATAAATACATTTTTTTTTTTTTTTTTTACATGTGTGGCTGTCATGCTATTCGTCTTGAGATAAGGATTCGAACACGACTAATGTTGTTCGAAGGCCTTATCACACTTGCTAGAACCTGCAAGAGGAGTGAATCTTTGAGATTAATCTTAGAGAAATTATACCGTGTTCATTTATACCGTCAGAAATAGGATTATCCTCTTCTTGTACTATTTCTCAGAAATTTTTAATATCGATTTTATAAGTATAAACCCGAAGAATGAAAAGTGCAAACATGTTGATAAGCTGCAAACAAAGAAATAGAACACGTTGTGATGGGAAGTAAAAAACAGCATTTGGTCATAAACAAGAATTTTCGACAAGACAAGTCTGGTTTCATTTTTTTTTATTTTTTTTCACTGCGGCTGTTAAGTCTCTTTACATGAATGGAAAGGCTTTGAAGGAAGTTAAATGAGCAAATTATTTCACGAAAGAATGCTTATCATTAAATATATACATGTTCACACACACACATACACATTATATAAATTATACGTATATGTCTTCCCAGTCGTCCTCCTCTCTCTCTCTTTATTTATATATATGTCTATCACGGCAAGATTTTCAAGTCATGTACGATGTACTTTTAACTGTCTTGAAGAAGAAATATATATATATATATATATATATATATATATATATATATATATATATATATATTTATTTATTTTATACAAAACAAAAATATGTATTCTTGACTTAGCTTTACTAACAAGTAATTCCGTTATTTTGATGACCGATTTAGTCTACTCGTCTTTTTGGATTCGAGTCCTTATGTGAGCTTTATGATTTTACTATTTAGTTTTATATGCATATATCATTCAATAAAGTACATCACATAGCCACATATTTATCTATATACATTTTCATCAATGGTTTCCTTTCGATTCTCCAATCTAATCTATATTCTTGAATAACAATGAATTCTCTCTCTCTCTCTCTCTCTCTCTCTCTCTCTCTCTCTCTCCCTCCATCTATCCATCCCAGTAACCAAATCCCTTTGCAAACATGTTGCGAAATCTTCCTCCGAAACCGAGATCAATCTTATCCTCCGACGAGAAGGGCAAGGAGGAGGGGAGATGAAGAGGCGCCGCTTAAAGAACAGAGGGATTAGTAAGTAAGGAGCAAGGAAATGGAGGGAGGTAGAGGCAGGCGATAGCGAGAGAGAGAGAAAAAGAGAGAGAGAAAGAGAGAGAGAAAGAGAGAAAGAGAGAGAGAGAGAGAGAGAGAGAGAGAGAGAGAGAGAGATAGATAGATAGAGAGTTAGATAGATAGATAGATAGATAGATAGATAGATAGATAGATA
>BOPN01004197.1:116692-124192 GCA_017312705.2 Penaeus japonicus | reverse complement strand
ATCGACATGGAAATCATCATTAAGAAAATAACACCAGAGATTCTTACGATAGAATTACTCAACTAAACCGTTGGAAATGTCGTGTTGCATCCCCTCCCCCCCTCCCCCCCTCCCTTCCCCTTTGTGCTCCTGTTGATAAAGCTAAAAGCCGTATCTTCAGTTTGCGAAACCTTTGCAGAAAGATAAATCGGTCATGACAGCTAAATTACTACTGTCAGAAAGTTCGCACACGTAGATATATGACTCGGCTACTTCCCCCCTCCCCTCTCCCCCTCCCCTCCCCCTCCAACCCGCCATGACACCAACTGAATCACGAACTTCATTTTTCAGTCCTTAAAAAGACCAAAACAAACACGTCTCGGTCTATAGGATAAGTCACCTCTTCGCTTCTCCTTTTCTTTTCGCTTCGAAGTTTGTGTAACACGAAACGCGATGGGAAAAAAAGGGGAATAAAGTACACACGAAATATGATATTTCATGGGAGTTTACGATATTGTAAGCCGTGATGGACGATGGGACAAGGGTTATCGTATGTTGAACTCATCCTTCGCGCTGCAATAAATACTGCATATCAATCACGTGGTTTAAGATATACGATTCCGTTTTGGTTTTTATTGCAGTTGCACATCAGATGGGTAGATTGGATAAATTTCTTGAAAAGGCTTAGAACAACAAATCGTCTTTGTAAACGGGATTTAATATTCAATAGGGGAATTTTACGTGGCGTCGTGATGGTCGTCGTAGAAGTAAGATACGTCGCTTATATACGTGTTGTGTAATTGAATTGTTTCGATTGATGCAATATTTCAACCTGTCGCATTTTATGTAAAATAGACAGCAAATATATTTCTGCTGTTTTTTTTTCCAATAGCGAAAACAAACATTGCCAATATTTCGAAAATTCCCGGTGCATATATTGGCGCGAACTTCCAAGACAAATTTTCCGCGGGAAAATAGAAGCGTAAGTTATACACGGGTTGTATAGCTGATGTGTGTTCTCAACCCTCATTATAGACTGAGGTAAGGGTGACCATCGGCATGAATTATGGGTTGTGTACGTAGCCATTATTTCCTGAGTAGGCCGTCACAGCCAATTGTTGATGCTTGAGCTTAAAGAAAATCATAGGCCTATAAAAACGATCAGTAACCTTGAGCCGCCATCTTGTCTCTTACCTCCTTAATGAACCTTTCATATAAAGAACTTCTCTTTAAAGAATGAAAAAAACGGTTCTCCCAAGCATGGCAACCCTTTGGGTGTTAACCCCTTCAACTCAACACCTGACCAAGTGTTAGAAAAATTTATCATTGCAAGGGTCAAGGGAGGTCACGATCCATCAAGGGAGCGAATCTGCAACCTGGATTTATGACACGTCCTGATTGTGTGGATCAGATTTTATCACTGCATATGATTGTGGGAGAGAGGATGGGCATGGAGTGGGGGGAGAGGGAGAGGGAGGAGTAAAGAAGGAAGGGAGGCTACAAAGAGAGGGAGAGAGAGAAAAAAAAATGGAAAAGGTGCCAGAATTTTAATATTTCGTCGAAAAGGTAGACGGAGGGGAGGGGAGGGGAAAGAAATGAAGGAGAGGGGAGATGGAAGAAGAAGGGAAGGGTGAAAGGCAGAGGAGTACAAAAGGGAAGGATGAGGAGAAGAGAAGAGGGAGGTGGAGGAGGAGAAGAGAGAGAATAATTGATGCAGGAAGGGAAGAGGAGGAAAAGGAAGAGAAAGAGAAGGAAGGAAAGACGGCGAAGAGGAGAAAGATAGGGGAGGAGAAGACTTTGAAAAAGAAGAAAAGAATAGAGGTATGAGGGAAGGACTGGCATTAGGAGAATAGAAGAAAGGGGAGACGGCGAAGGAGAGAAGGATAGGGGGATGAGTAGAAAACGGCAAAGGAGAGAAGGAGAGGAAGACTTTCAAGAGGAGAAGGATAGAACGAAGGAGAGAAGGCTAGAAAAAGAAAGGGAAGACTTTCACGAGGAGAAGAATAGAGAGAGGGAAGGAAGAAGTTTCACGAAGAGATGTATAGAGAGAGAATGGGAGGACTTTCGCGAAGAGGAGAATAGAGAAAGGAGGAGAGGATTTTGAAGAAGAGACGGATAGAAGGGTGGGGGGTGGGGGGGAAGGAGGGTAGGCGTTGAAGTCGTCGAGTGATAGACGGGCTGAAAGTGTGGTCGTTCTTCACTGACCTGCCAATAGTCTGTGATTTTTTTTTTTTTTTTTTTCTTAAAGTGGCAGTGAAGGAAATCTTTTCTCATGTGATGAAACCGTGATCATATCGAGTATCGTGGTGTGATTAATGTCGTATAACGTTGATATATGACTTAAGGTGTAAACAGGCAAAAATAGGAGAGAGAGAGGCTGGGGTGGGGGTGGGGAGAGAGAAAGAGATAGAAGGGGGGGTGGGGGTGGAGAGAAGGAGAGAGAGAGGGGCGGGTGAGAGAGAGAGAGAGAGAGAAAGAAAGAATTTCAAAATATAAACACACTCATACACATACACAGAGGGACTTCATAAGAGAGAGAGGAAAGGGGAAACCCAATTCACCCTTCCATGAACAAACAAACAAACACAACGAAATAAAACAACAAAACGACACCAACACGACACAAAACGTCCCCACCCACTCCCTTTCTCCCTTCACCCTTCCTGCCTCCCTCAATTCTTCCCTCCCTCCCTTCCTCCCTCCCTCCATCCTTCCCTTCCTCCTTCCTTCCCCTCCTCCTTTCCTCCTTTCCCCCCTCCCACTCTGCCTCCCTCCCTCCTTCCCTCTCTCCCTCCCTTCCTCCCTCCTTCCCCTCCTTTCCTCGTTTCCTCCATTCCTCCCTTCCTCCCTCCTTCCCTCCTTTCCTCTCTCTCTCCCTCCTGCCCTCTCTCCCACCTTTCCTCCCTTCTTCCCAACCTCACCACCCTTCCGCCCTCCTTTTCTCCCTCCCTCCCTTCCCCCCTCCCTCCCTCCCCCCTCCCTCTCTTCCCCCCATCCCTCCCTTCCTTCCCCCCATCCCTCCCTCCCTCCCTTCCCCCCATCCCTCCCTCCACCCTTCCCCCCATCCCTCCCTCCACCCTTCCCTCCCTTCCTTCCCCCCATCCCTCCCTTCCTCCCTTCCCCCCATCCCTCCCTCTCTCCCTCCCTTCCCCCATCCTTCCCTCCCATCCCTCCTTCCCTTCTCCCCATCCCTTCCTCCCTTCCCCCCATTTCTCCCTCCCTTCCTCCCATCCCTCCTTCCCTTTCTCCCATCCTCCCATCCCTCTCTCCCTTCCCCCATCCCTCCCTTCCTTCCTTCCTCCCATCCTTCCCTCCCTTCCCCCCCATCCCTCCCTCCCCTTTCTCCCATCCCTCCCTTCCTTCCTTCCTCCCATCCTTCCCTCCCTCCCTCCCTCCCTCCCTCCCCCCCACCCTCCCTCCCTCCCTTCCCCCATCCCTCCCTCCCTCCCTTCCCCCCCCTCCCTCCCTCCCTCCCTTCCCCCCCTCCCTCCCTCCCTTCCTCCCATCCCTCCCTCCCTCCCTCCCTCCCCCACTTCCCCCCATCCCTCCCTCCCTCCACCACTTCCCCCCATCCCTTCCTCCCTCCCATCCCTCCCTTCCTCCCTTCCTCCCTTCCTCCCCGGACGACAAAAGACGAAAAGCACAACTTGAATATTCCGTTTCTCGCCTTGATGGACGACCCTTTCCATCCTTGTGTTTAAGGGAAGTTTATACCGAGGAGATAAAGCAACTGTAAATCAACTTCAGCTGAGTGAGGGGTCCTTCTCTCACCCCCCCCCCCCCCCCTCTCCTCTACCTCCTCTTCCTCCTCTCCCTCCTCCCCCCTCCCCCCTTGCCATGAGGTCTCGCTTCAGATTTGTTTTGTCTTCTTGGTGTAATTTGAGGTTATTGTTTATTTCTGTTGTTTCTCTTCTCTTGTTTGTCTTCAATGTCTTATTGTTTTTATTAAGAGATGGAGGAGGATGAGGATGAGGATGAGGAGGGAGAGGAAGAAAATGAGGAGGAAAAGAGGGAAGGAGAGTAGAAGGAAGAAGAGTAGAAGAAAATGAGGAGGAAACGAGGGAAGAAGAGTAGAAGGAAAATAAGGAGGAGGAGAAGGAGAAGGGAGATGAGGAGGGAGAGTAGTAGTAGGAGGAGGGATGAGGAAAAAATTAGAACGAATTGTGGAGGAGGACGACGAAGTAGAAGAGAAGGAGGATGCGGAGGAAGGGAAGAGCAGAAATAGGAGGAGGAGGAGGAGAAAGATGAGGTGGAGAAGGAGGAGGGGGAGAAAGAGAGAAAAAAAAATCTCTCTCTCTTTCTATTCATTTATCTATTTATCTATCTATTCATCTATTAATTTATCTATTTATCTATATTCTATCTACCTACCTTTAACCCACTCACCAACTTTTTTTTTTTTTTTTTTTTTTGTTGTTGTTTTTTCTCACTAGTTTAATCTCCCTCCCCTACACCTACCCCCTCTACACCTTCCTTATCCCTGCCTCCTTCACCCCCCCCCCCCCCTTCCTCAAAATCCCCGGGTCACCGCGTCAAAGTCAGTGACCCAAGATGCCCTCGCTTAGCCTTCCGTCCTGCCAAGCCCCGTATCACCTTGTTTATCTCCCTTCGATGATGCACGATGGAGTTGCAATAATCAACTGCACAAGACAGATAAAGTCCCCCTCCGTTGATGTTGCTAATCGACCAATGTGACGAGGTGATGGCAACATCTACGACCCTTTGTTGCTCTCTGTCGTTGCGTTGATGAAGTTGCAATTGAATCTTCTTATCAGATAATTAGATTGAAAGGAATGGGATCATCAATTTTTTTTCTGTCATTTTTTTTTATCTTTCATTTTTTTCTTAATGATTGATTCGCTTATCATATCGGATCGGAAGGATATTAAAATTTGGTCGATATTGAGTTTATGAGTTAATTTTGTTGAACTTGTGTTTTTGTTTGTTGGTTTTATTCATGTTCAGAGTTCACTTTGTCGTCTTCTTGATTAGTCAGAAAGATTGTTCATTGTTCTTCAATTTCCGGATTCGTTAACGCAAAATTTTGATTATTTTGATTATTCTTTATCTATTTTGTTTTTTTGAGGAAGTTTGCTCTCAGTTATGGATGTATTCTATGTATTGTTTTTAGATTTGTTTTTATGCTGACATTCAATTTTTAGAAGTCACTGTAGGTTTGTTTTTAGGAGGAAATGAACAAGTTATATACCTTTCGGGTTAAGATTCTGACTAAATGGCAAATCAATTTCTTATTAAAAATCATCTCAAATAGTTGAAGTGTTTACTAAAACTTGATACTTAAAAAAAAAGAAAGAAAAAAAAAACTTTTTTTTTTGTCAAGAATTGCACACATAACCCCGCTCCCCCCCCCCCCCCCCCCACCCCCACCGCACCCACATGCCCCCTCACCTCCGTCAAGGACACAGCAGCGGTGTCTCAAACTGGCCCTCTTGTCGTCTACGAGAGTCATGGCCTATAATAAGTCTTCTTAGTCTTGTAAGATGTTGTAGGATGTCGTGTAGGTCTTCGATCCTTCACTAATGAGGATCTCAAGACATCCTTAGCGTCCTTACGAGATGATATTCCGACTGAGAGGCTCTGGCGCGCTGATGTTTTGGTTGTTGATTTACACGCGAGACCGGAGAGGGAGACTGTGGGTAGATGCGAACATGCATAATTATGTGTAAATGTGTGTGTGTGTGTGTCTACATGTATATACATATATATATACATATATATATATATATATATATATAGAGAGAGAGAGAGAGAGAGAGAGAGAGAGAGAGAGAGAGAGAGAGAGAGAGAGAGAGAGAAAGAGATAAATAGATACATATATACATACATACATACACACATGCATGCATACGCATACACACACACACACACACACACACACATACATATATATATACATATATATATATATATATATATATATATATATATATATATATATATATATTACTATATATATATATATATATATATATCTATTTATAAATATATATATATATATATATATATATATATATATATATATATATATATATATATATATATATATATATATATATATATATATATATATATATATATATATATATATATAAATGTATATATATATATATATATATATACATATATACTATATATATATATATATATATATATATATATATATATATATATATATATATGTGTGTGTGTATGTATGTATAATCATATATGTGTCTGTGTGTGCTATATGTCTATCTATCTCTCTCTCTCTCTCTCTCTCTCTCTCTCTATATATATATATATATATATATATATATATTATATATATATATATAGTTATATATATAAACACACACACACACACACACATATGTATATATATATATATATATTATATTATATATATATATATATATATATATATATATATATATATATATATATATAAGATTCAGTAGTGAATGAACGATTTTATGTCACGGATTTATTTCCTTCCACATGAAACCGACTTAATCATATCATCATTTTCCATCTCCTTATATCTAATCTGAAAATATTTATAAACAGATAGATCATATATTCGACAGTCATACATACAGATGAGCATCAAGACAAATAGATAAAGTAAAAAAGATAAAAAAAAAACTTGTAGAGCTGACCTTATGCAAAGAAAAAAAGGGTTAATTAAGTGAAAATAGTTTCTTTGTTTCTTTGTTTCGTCTTATATCCGTTTCAGATTTACACGATTGTGGGTCAAAAAAAGGTGTGTTATGCGATATTCATATAAAGGGAAAGGGGAATGATGATGATGGGGATGATAATAATAAAAATAATGAAAATGTTGATAACAAGAGACGGAGACGGAGAAAGAGGCAGAGACACGGAAAGAGAAACATAGGTAGGTAGGTAAATAGATAGATAGATAGATAGATAGAGAGAGAGAGAGAGAGAGAGAGAGAGAGAGAGAGAGAGAGAGAGAGAGAGAGAGAGAGAGAGAGAGAGAGAGAGAGAGAGAGAGAGAGAGAAAGCGGAAAAAAGAGAAAGTGAGAGAGACAGACAGAGAAAGAGAGGAAAAGTGAAAGAGAAAAAGAGAGAGAAAAAATGAAAGAGAGAGCGAGAGAGAGAGAGAGAGCGAAGCCAAGAGAGGAGGGAGCGATGGGGGCAGCCAAACACAGAGCAATTGCCCACTTAGATAAGGAAAGCTATTTTTTACACGGTCTGAAACAGCCGCCCTCTTGTCATATGGACAATGTTTACCGCGCTGTTTTTGTTTACGCTGTATCTTTTTCCTAATGTTGATGTTTGCTATTTTTCTTCACTTTTTCTTTTGTTTCTGTTCTCTCTTTTTCCTTCATTTTTGGCCTTGATTTTAAGGTGATGTCCTTTGAATAACGGTTTTGTTCATGATCGTCCTGTTCTCAATTCTTTATTCTTTTTTCATCCCAATGTTCATCACATGCTTTTACTCTTGTTTTCCGAGTTAGATCCTTATTCTCGTTCTTCATATATTTACCAACTTCT